>APFE031354668.1:0-24400 GCA_000404065.3 Pinus taeda | reverse complement strand
ATCTGATCGAAATATTACCTCGGTTCCATTATCGCACATCTGACTGACACTCAATAAATTATGCTTCAAGCCATCAACATACAAAACATTTCCAGCTTTGACCTTCTCTCTCAACTGAGAAATGCCTTTTCCTTTTATGGCTGCAGGGGTATCATTTCCAAAAGAAACTTTCTTTCCCTTTTCTAAAGAAGTATATGATTCAAGTTTTTATTTATCACCTGTCATATGCTTCGAACATCCGCTGTCAATGTATCATTGATTTTCCTGTCCTTCTGCATATAAAGCTATCCCACATCTTTCTGGTTGTGGTTCCTTCATTCTCCATGTTTTGGCACTTGAGGTTTGTTCCTTCTGAGTCGTCTTCCAAAATCTGCTCCTGCATTCAGAATCTTCATGACCAAAATTATGACAAATAGAACATTCAATGTCACTTTCAAGGGTGGAAAAGTGGTTATAGGTCCTCTTCATGATTGGAGGCATACTTCTTATTTTTTGAGCTTCTATAGTCATGATTGTCTTATAGGCAACACATTGAGCTGCTTTGTGACCAAAGTTATGGCAAGAAAAACATTGGCCATTGAAGAAATTCCTGCGACTATCATCCAACCGATTGTAGTTTCTACTGACATCCATTCTTGAAGAAAATTGGGAAGATTTTACCTGTGGATGGTTGTAGCTTTTGTTTGTCCTTAAGGTAGCATGCCCCCGATTTTCTTGATAGTCTTTGTTCGTTCTTGCGAAAGATTGTCCCTGATGATTTCTATTAGGTTTTTGCTCACTCCTTTTTGCTGCATCAAGCTAACTTTTGGAGGTGGAAGCTTGAGATGTTTCACCATTATACCCTAGACCTGTTTTGATTAGAGGGGAACGTTGCACATTGATAATCTCATCCAGAGTTTCAGATCCTTTAACAAATTTAAGATTAAGGGCCTTTGTTTTCTCAATTTCTTTTCTAAGGCCAACAATTTTAGATTCTAACTTCTCAAGAAATTTTTCCTTTTCATCAAGTTGAAACTGCAGAGTATCAATGATCACATTCTTTTCTTCTAAACATGTTTTGTGTCTAGTAATTTCTTCATAAAAACCATCCACATCTATAACATCCATGTAATCATCATCTTCAAAGGCCATTAAAAGTTTATAGTAATTACCTCGTTCATCTTCATCGCTATTTGATAGTCCATCACTATCTTCATGAGTGTAATGGCTTTTCTTATTTTCATTCTGTTTCTTGTTCCATCTAACAGGTTCCTTCCCCTTGTTAATCTTATCCTTGTGAAGACATTTGGAAGCATAGTGACCTACTCTTCCACAAGCAAAACATTTGAAAGGTAACTTACCTCTGAATCTTCCAGTACCTCGTTGAAGATTTCTGACAAAATTTGATTCTTCTTCTTCTTCTGACATGTGTCCTGACTCATAGTACTCTCCTTTGCCTGAGCCTTGAAGGCAACTACTCTCCTGTCTGACGGACCTCCTTTCCTCATTTCATAAACAGTTAGAATTCCGTGCAGCTGTGACGTTTTAAGGTTTTGTAGATTCTCCTTTTCTTCTATAGCAAAAACTTTAGATTCAAATCTAGAGGACAAAGACCTTAGAACTTTTTCAACCACAACAGCCTCTTTTATTTCTTCACCCAAATTTTTCATACAATTAACAATCTCATCTACACGAAGAAAATAATTAGCCACACTTTCATCATTATACATCTTGAGATTTTCATACTGAATCCTGAGGGTTTGAAGTTTTGCTCGTTTTACCTGGTCATCTCCTTCATAGCTCAGAATTATCTTGTCCCATATCTCTTTTGCGGATTTAAACTGCATTACCTTGACAAATTCTGATTGAGATAGGCATCCTAATAGAGTATTGACCGCTTTTGCATTTGTTTCATATTTCTTCTTCTCAGCTGGATCTGTAGGAGTTGCTGATGGAAAAGTATACCCTGTATCTATGATATCCAAGACTTCTGTACCAAGAGATTGAAGATAGGCAGTAACTCTTACCTTCCAATATACGAAGTTTGTCCCATCAAAAATCGGTGGCCTGATTGATGCTTCCCTCTCGTAGTTGCTCATGATGAAAGATCTTCCTTCAAGCAATCAAGCTTCCTCTGAAAGACCTGCTCTGATACCAATTGTTGGAAATAATACTGAGAGGGGGGTGAATCAGTATTATCAAGTCAAATATTCCTTTTCCAAAACAAATGATATACACTACTTCAGTTAGTTAAACCCGCGTGTATACGCAACTATGCAGAAGGAAAACCGCGTACACAAAGCAAAATTTTAATTTACTTTATCTTTCTGATGATGATTGTTAATCTATGTTGCAGAATCAAATAACCAGTAGCCAGAGACAGTAAAACAGAACAGAAAGATAATCACGCACAAGAACACAAGATATAAGGTGGAAACCCAATGTGGGTGAAAACCACCTCCTGCAATTCGTCTCTATCTTCTTTTTAAATTAGAAACTTCTTTTACAATGTACTGGTGCAGTGCTTTACCAGTACGCAGGCTACTACCTGCAGAGAGCTACAACCCTCTCTCATTCTCCAGCTTCTCCTAGAAGGGAGCTACAACCCCCTTTAGCTCTTGCACTAGCCAAGATACTAGTACGTAAGTGATGGCCTACAGAAGGCTACAACCTTCACTTTCTTCCAGGGACCACGTTTCATAAACTTTCAAACTGGATCCATAAACATCAATCAATCATCAAGAATCAACCAATCTCCTTTCCACCAATTAGATCTGAATCAAGTAGATATTTCTCTGACAACTGTACCCAAAACACAGTACCAGAAACCACACACCAAACACTGAACCCAGAACACAACAGCAATAAACAGAAGCAGCTAGATCACAACTTAAAGTATATACGTTATTTCAATAACCTACAACATGCGTACATACGCTTCTATGTTTGGAACAACCTGTGTATACGTTGTTTTCATACACTGAACCAGCGTGTACATGCGCCTTCGCTTCACTGAACCTGCGTACAAATCTATAAAGAATAATTCGCTCTTTCAGATATTCAAAAACACTAATTAACCCAGATTATCAGTGTTATGGATCAAACAAGCGCCACATATAACAGACCAAAATCATATAAAGATACTATCATTCAAGTTTAAAGATTATGACCCATCAATAGAACTTATCCTTCTTCTTTGCGCTAAGGTTCTTCCTTTATTCAGATCCAGATCTGTACCATAACCCAATTACCAGCATTCAGATCTACCACTTTTTCAGATATTCAATAATAATTCAGATGATCATTTGCCACAAGATCTCCTTCCTCCTCTTTTATAGTTTTAGGCCTTCCACAATACCACGGTCCAAAACCATAACATTTCAATACCATGAACCCAAAACTAGGGATCAACACATCTGACGAGACGCCATGGTCCAAAACCATAGGTTCAAATCCCAAGGACTAACTAACATGGACCAAGAGTAAGTTCCTCAACATATACGCGATTTTGTAACGTATAACTCGCGTGTATACGCGACTTCGTCTAGATGAACCTGCGTATATGACTTTTTCTTCTTACTGAGTGCCTGAACTGAGATCTGTCACCAAGATGAGTTGCCATCAAGGACAACACCAGAGACATAGCATCAAACCCATGCCATAATGCCAACACAGATATGATAATCTAAGGCTCTCAATAGCCAGATTCATCAATTTCGCACATAGAAACCAACAAAAAAAAAAAAAATCAAAGGAGGTGCTTAGCTCAAAACCCTTCATGCATCACCAATAAAAATCTTATGATAAGCCCAAGATCAAATTAAGCTGGGCTCTTCAGAAAACACGGATCGGAAGTTGGCTGGTCCAACCGAAAACTTCCCCTAATGCCCGAGGATCTAACAATCAAGACTTTCCTGCAAAACTCAATTCAGCCATCAAAATATAGTGAGAAAATAATAATAAAATTCAGATAAATAGAGATACCTGAGTTCAGATAAATAGAGATACCTACTATTACATTCAAAATTTAAATTATCACTTAAACCCCAGCAATTGAGCAAGATACCTGTACTCAAATTACTCTTCAGAAGTTATTATCAGTGGCTAAAAAACATTATGCATGAAAAACAACATATCTTACAGTATTTCCATGAAAAATAACACCAGCGAATATCAACCCCAAAGTCTTTCTTTATTATTCAAAAAAGATTACAAGAGAGCTTTTCGCTTAGCACACGACCCAAAGATAGGATGAATGACTTCTTATTTAAAGATAAATCCTCCAATGGCTAGTTCGAGTGATCCTCGTCAAAGCAATCTCGATCATTGATGAGGATTAAAATTTCTTTTAATCTCCTCCGTTGAAATATTAAATTCTTGAGGTAATTTGAATTTTTCAATTAAATGCATTTTAATTAACTCAAAGATTAAATTTTTTAGTTAATTTACCCAAATTTTGACTTTGACTTAACCCCAGGGATCAAAGACTTAAAATTTATCAAAATAATTAATTTACCTTAGTCCCGAGACCTTTTAAATTTTGATTTTTAAGGACTGACGAATTTTGCCTTTAGAGAATTTAAATTTACATAGGACCTAGAATTAATTAAATTTCTGGCTTCAGATTTTAATTAATTTTTGGCCAGAAAATTGAATTAATTAACCTATAAGGGGATAAATTATTTTTCCAACCCTCAAGACACTTTACATCATGATGTTCATTTTTTTTACATCTCAACGGGGAAAACCCATTTGTAAAAGACCCTCACAGACTACCCATTTCTACTACACAAATATAATCTAGCAAACCAAGCAATTTGTAATAAAATAACCTAACCAAATAGTTAGGATTATTCCCAAATCACTTTTACCTAGACTCGATCTAGAACACTAGAACTCGCCTAAGGTCCCAGTAACAAAATTCATTCCGGCTTTGGGATAAGACTGAAAGAAACCTCTATCGACCATCCAAGAATGGATCGGTGAGACAAAAAACGTCCCAGAATGTAGATCGTCACCAGAAAAGTAGGTTTACCTAGGAAATTACATACACGACACAGATCTGCCGAGATTATTTACATTATACACATGGAGAAAGGGTTTACATAATATCTTGGAAGTGAAACTAATGATGATAGTTGTACAGCACAAACTCATCAATCAAGCGCTATCCCTTTTGAAAAATCGGGGTGTATTGCTATGGGTCGTTGACACATAGTAGTCAACACTGGCCATTGACCAATATTTTGCTACACACTCGAAGATTTTGGAGTTTCTCCTACAAGCTTGATGGGAGCCCAATTTCGGCCTTTGGCCACGAAACTTTCAGTCGTTACATAAAAGAGAATTTAATTTAAATTTAAAAAAAAAAGACAAAGAAAAAAGAAGAAAAAACCACCATTATATATATATATGAGTATAGATAAATAATAAATATAAAATAAAATATAAAAATAAAAAATATATATATATATATATATTATAATATATAGATTATATTCATATAATATATAATAATATAATATTAAAAATATATATCAAAAAAAATAAACAATTGGAACCCTCCACTTGCCGTTGTCGCATTATCCATCACCAACTACCCAAAAAGCACTATTCAGCTGTCTTCGTCCACATCGATGTCATTTGTACACTACCTTACACATTTGTCCTTCTAAACCAATTCAATCCATATGAATCTGCATGTTTTGCCATATTTTCAATCATGTGCATCACGAAAAGGGAATTAGGTTTGGAATCACAACATCTAGGTTTGAAATAAATTCAAGAAGCGGTCTCCTCCTCATTATATCGATATCGGGTGGAAGACACCTTCAATGGGATTAGTTCGAGACTTTTCTTTAGTGAAGTAACCATACTGTGTAACCGCAGCCAAGGTTCGTAGGAGCTTGAGAGATTGTGCCACTATCTAGGTTGTTAATCCAACCGTCATGTGAAGGGAGAAAAGAGTTAACAAGGTTCCAAAATGATCAACGATAAGTCGTGACTCTCCAAACCTAGCGAACCCAAATAATTCAATTAATTAAAGGCAAGTCACCAAGTTCAGAAAATTTCATCGTTGAAATTCAAAATTCGTCGAACCTAAAACCAAATCGAATTTGTTTGTATAAATTCAACGGCAAAATTTAATTGAACACAAACGTGAACCTGAAAATAATATTTGAATGGGTTCAACGAGAGTTTAATCCTACCTAAAACTTGTTCGTTTAAATTCGCAGGCAAAATTCAAATTGAACACAAACACGAACCTAAAAATAATATTCAAATGGGTTCAACAAGGGTTCAATCATTTTTTTAAATAGGGACGTCAATTCTTGAAGACTTTGTTCTGTGTAGTTGAAATCAAAGTAGTAAATATGTGTAAACAGTTTATGTAGTTGAAATTGAAACATTAGATATATGTTAAAAAAATATTGACGTAACTTAAAAGGATTTTAATAATCATAGTTTAAAATTTAAATTGATATAATTTATTTATATATTACAATAGTTATATAATAATATATAAATTTAATATATTTATATAGAAAAAAAAAAAAAATCATTTACAATAATAATTTAAGGTTTTATATAATCATAATTTAATTTATATAATTTATTTGTTCATCACTATAAATTATATATAATAATAAATTAATTTTAAAATATTTATAAAATTCATATTATAAATGTTAATAATTTAAATTATAATATATAGTAATGGTTCTAGGTCAGATCCCCAACTTTTTTTAATAAGATTCTCATACCCGTTTCTTTTAAAAAGTGTAATATTATATATATATATATATATATTGTTTGCTAGTTTATGTGAGTCTTTAGTAAAATATATATATATCTTTGTTTGCTAGTTTATGTGAGTCTTTAGATGATTGCATGCTACTGTGGCTTGAGTAGCAGCAATCAAGGGGCATCTAAGCCATAAAATCACTTAGGGAAAGCACCCAATCTAGACCACACCAACCCTAGCATAGATGGATTTTTACACCAAAGTTTCAAAACAGATGACCTTTTCACCACAGAATTCCTTAATAGTAACTTTGGCATCGTCCTATTTTATGCCATGTGGGCTAATATATATAATATATATAACTTGTCAAACTTCAAGTTGAATTTATAGTCTAATTTTTTATTGTCAAATTTTTTTCGAATTTTATGGTGGTCGAATTCAAACACAAACTAGAACCAGATGACTTAGATTAAAGGCTAAAGTTTAATATGTTCGACGGATTATATTAATTCCATAATGCAAGTACCATATAAATATTATATAAAATATAAAAAGAAAAATCATGAAGATATTTACAAAGTCAAAGGATATTTAATAAAGTTGTTTTAAAAAGTCGTGAAGGCACTTATAAAGTAAAAAAGAATAAATTATTATATTCCTAAAACTCAAATAAAAAGATTAAAAAAATTTATAATATGTTGAAAAAATTTTAAAAAGTGAAAGCAAGAAGAGTTGGGGGAAAAAATCAATTCAAATGTAGTTTTAAAGTATGAAATTATAAGGTAAGAAAGAAAATTTGTATTAATCATAATGCATAAAGGTGTTCGAATCCATTAGATAACAAGGGACTTTATTAAATTTTGAGAAGTGATTTATAAAATAATAATAATAAAAGGGTTTTGAAAAATAAAGGTGAAACAAAAGTCATTAAAGAATTTTTTATATTAAGGTATTATTTGTAATATTCCTAACCCGGAATATTCATCAAACCCCAGCAAAACTCCAACCAAATACATGCAAATAATATAATAACCCAGAAGTGATAAAATAACAGTGGAACAGCATATAATATTGTAAAGCGGAAATATAAGCAGATACACAAGAAATGCAGCGAGAAATGCTAAGCTATTTTATTATACTGAGCAATAAAATGAGTACAAGAGGTGTTTAGACATATGGCACCTCGACTTGCACAAGGCAAGTGAAGAAAAGCTCTCAAAATAACAAGGAATGGCCTCTCTGCGTGGATGTTGCTGGAGCACTGATGTGCTGTTGCTGCTGCTAGGAAACAAATGATGATTTGGGGCTGCTCCCCTCCTCTGAAAACGTTGAAACTCCGGAATCAGACTCTACTCAAGAAACCCAGAAAGCTCTCCAGGAATAGCCGACCCCCAAAAATCACCCCTGTGGGGTTCTGCGCAGTTCCTCAGTGTTTTGCACTGACACTAAAGGGAACCCCTCTAAACTCCGCCTGAAACTTGGCCAAAAATCCTCCAATAGGCGAGGGTTGGTCCCCTGCTCAATCACCCAGCATGAATCCTCCTGCAAAAACCCCAATCCAACACTGCTACCAAAACTGCGTCCCTCTCCCAGTGCTGCACAGTCCTCCAAAACGCTGTTGAAACGGCTGTTGAAATGCTGATAAAACTACTGCTGGAATGCCAAAGGAAATACCTTACCCAAGCATGCACTCGGAGTCCCCCGGGGCTAAGGGTGAGATCTCCGAATGGAGACACTCAATGCACTAAACAGTGGTGCAGACTAGCTAAACAGCTAGCATGCTCAGAAGTCAAAACGACTAGCTCAAAATGCACATAGCTAAATGATCCAAAATGAGGGGGTTCCTCTCTATTTATAGCCTCTGCCTCTCACAATCCCTAGGCTCACCTTCTCCTGCGTGATCCTCTTCTTGCCATGTGTTCTTTCCCTCCTGCGCAGTCCCTCCATGTGTCTGCGTGGGCCCCAGTTCTGCATCCCCCTTTGGCCCCCTTTGTTCCCCTTTAAGTCACAACGTTGTGCTACTAGGAAGTGATTTTTTATTCTAAAAGTGAGTTATGTCCCCCCTCCTCACTTTTTTTATTTAAAGTAACTATAGAAGGCAAAAATTGGGCAAAATCGAATATTCCAATTAGCCATGGCTAATTAGGAATATTACATTATTTATCACAAATTATACATTATTAATATATTGAAGACGTGGGTCTCTCATACGAAAATATCTAAACTCCTTGGTCAAAGTATCATTTGACGAAATTATCGACGAACGCATAATAGAGTCAATCATTGAAGAAGAAAAAATGGAGAATAATCCATAAATGAAAGATGAAAGATTTTCCTATAACAGTCTTCCAATCATGGATCACAGGTTATTTACATTAAAAGGGATTATCCAAAGGAAAGAGATTAATATCGTTATCAGAGCAAGCGACAAGGAAAATTACATCAACATTAATTTGGCGAATCAACTATCGATTCCATCGCCAAATACAGGGGAAAGAGAAGATATTTTTGGCAACAAAGAGTATGAAATTAATGATTTACAAGTAACAGTTGATCCTTATAAATGTATATCTCAATTCAGCATCATAACTATGTTTAATAAAGAGATTTGACTTAATTCTTAGTCTACCTTGGTTTAAAGAATTGGGTACGTTCATGCTAAACATGGAGTAAAAAACTTTGATGTTTCCCTATAAGAAGAAGATGATAACATTCCAGCATGTGACAATGACATCAGAATCAATAATGCTTTCTTCAGAAGACTTTAAAGATATTTCGAAATTGATGCTTCAAGAGAATCAAAAAACAATATTAGAGAAGTAGAAATAACTTGAAGAAGACATCTCCAATGAAATTGAAAAAATTTCTCATTTAAAAGTACATAATCAGAAACTATTTGCACAAGTCAAGAAGTGTAAAGCTACAATGCACAAATTAGAACAAGAAAATGAAGCTATCAAGAAAAAATCGAATGGAGGTTTATCAAAAACTGATCAAAAAAGGAACAAACATTGATTCAAATAGTATCACGATTCAGAAAAATCCCAAATCAAATTGAACTGAAGACATACTCAGGCATTGCAGTTCAAACTACGGGAATTCCAAGTAAAGATCTAGCGATTAAACAAGCGACTTCCGTACCTGATGGAAATCAGATAACTCAACTAAATCAAGAAATCACCACAAACAGGATAAAGGAAAATTAAATCACAAGAACTCCCTATCGACACCCAAATCATAAAAGCAGACATCTCAAACAATCTTCATATCCTTATCACTTGTACATCAACATTTGTATATATTAATATTTATCCTATTATGGATATTTACATATTCCAGATATTCTGAATATTCCGCTAAGTACAAACTTTGTTCATTACAATGGTACCAGAGCAGGGAATTTCATTTGTAACAATATAATATTATATCTCGTATACATTTAACATTCTTATATATAAATATTACTTGTCCTATAAATGAATATTTACATATTACAGATATTCTAAATATTCCGCTGAGTACGAACTTTGTTTGTTACATTGTCACAAACATTTGCACTTAAACAGGGTAATTTAGATCACTTTGCACAGCTGTTCATTGGGTTTACTTTTCAGCTCTAGTGAGTAATAGAAGTTCTTCAGATTTGCACGTGTTTTATCCTTGGATTCACACCATTTCACATATAATACAAAGTTAGAACAATCTGCTGTAACAAACTTTACTGCTGGTTTGAATTAACTCATATTTAAGGCAAGTTTATAACAGCATTTAGCTTCTTTTCAGATCTGGAAATTAAGGGTGTTAATAGACATAAGAAATACCTCACAAATCATAAGATCATTTCACCAAAATATCAAAAATCCGATCTGAGACTACCCATTAAGAAATCAACTTGATTAGCAACCAGTATTCACACAGTTTATTCAAGTACATAGTAACCTAGGCCATCTTAGACTTTGCCTTTGGGAACCTAGTTGCCATTAGGAAAGCCCCCATTGTGTTGAGATACCCAACCTAAAGTGAGGGAAGTAGTTGTTGACGTGAAAATGGCAACTCTTCTGAGTCAAACTTGACGCTTATGTATTTTATAATAAACTGAGTTGTAGGCTTCAATCCCATCCAAGTCAGTGCTGAGTCCAAGTCGGATTCTGAGATGACCCTCAC
Organism: Pinus taeda; assembly: GCA_000404065.3. Taxonomy (NCBI): domain Eukaryota; kingdom Viridiplantae; phylum Streptophyta; class Pinopsida; order Pinales; family Pinaceae; genus Pinus; species Pinus taeda. The sequence continues at coordinate 13,512 of APFE031354668.1, read as the reverse complement.
CTGATTCCAAGTCTGCGTCTGAGTTTTAAAACATTTATATAGAGAAGAAAACCATAGAAAATTCGTTGAATGGAGATGTTAGCCAGCACAATAGAGGGTCCCTCGACAACCTTCCTCCAATCAACAAAATCAAACAGCACAGGGAGACCCAACAACAGCAACATACCCTCAATGACTTGCAAAGCATTATACAGACATGTTCTAAAGAGAAGCTTTTGAAGGGAGAACATCCCACATATGTGTAGAAAACAGTGGATGCTCTACAAATGCACTAGTCCAAAGAGATGTAACATGGAGGAACTCAAATGGCAGATCAGTCAAACACTGAACCGGTTACAGATACCATTTGAAGGAGGCAAAACATTCAGCCTGATAGAGAAGGATGTGCACAAGAATACAGAAACAAAGAAGATTATCAACAGAGCAAGACACCTAATGAAAACAAGCCAAATGAAAATGAGCTGTGGCCTGCACCTCACAGCTACCTTGAAAATAACTTGTTTCTGTCGCAGTCTGTGAGAAATGCTTCAACAATTTGTTTTCCAGAATTGTCAATGGGTGAAACAAAAAACTATTCCAGATGTGAACTACACAGGAGCCACACGCAAACTTGAATCGCAAGTAAAATCTTAAAAAGGAGGGATGAACCTGGAGCAGTAGACAAAACTAAAAAAAAAAGGGAAAACTGTAGTTTCAAACCAATTCCAAGAGTGTCGCTGAACCATAGAGAGAAGGGGTTTGCACTGTACAGTGCAAAAGTAGGAATGGAAGTTTCACAAAATTATACTCAACTGACTTTCAAAATTTGAATAGGGAAAACTATGTTTCATGAACTATTGTTAAGGAGAACATATTATCCTACAAAAACATTTGTAAGATGATAACTGGGGCTGAATGGAAACCCACAGATCCCAATAAAGTCATGAAGTTTCAGAATTTGATCATTATTTCTAACTATTCCAGTTGCTGAGAATGTCACTGACTTGTTACCATCTGTGAAAGAAGTCAAGATTGCTTCAGAAAATATAGAAGAGAATGTAAAACACAGCATATAAATCAAAAGTTGTTTATTTCAAGAATTTACTGCTTTGCAGAAAAATGGACAGCAGTAAATATTCATTAGTGTATAATATTTACTTGGGCCTTCTTATCATTAACAAATTAATAGTAATAATAATATATTGTATTGTTACTATTATTATATAATATATGTATATAATAACAATAGAGTTACTATATTGTATGAGTAATTGGTCACAACATTTCACATATTACAGCAGATAAATCTTCCATTATACTGGATATGACTAATGAAGTAATGTGTTTATTACCGCAAAAACTAGCACCCCAGTGCTAAGCCACACTAGATCCCCTGCAACAACAGGATCCACCACCATTGTCACCATAGCAGCAAATTCCCCTGCTGTTTTCTAGGTCGGTGTTATCCCCACAAGGAAGGCTTCCCCAACAAGACTTAAAATTTAGATGACTAAAGGGATCCTAGCCAAATGGCCATCTGAGGAGCTTGCAAATTTTACACCTCAAAATAGTCTTCAATAGAATATGGTTCCTCGTGAAACAAATTAGCTAGGTCAAAGAACCAATGGCTCGAGACAGGCTTTGGAGAGGCTAAAACCAATTCTCAAACACGTGCCACCTTGAATTGAACACATACCACTTTGAATTGAATGCTTTTCAAAGAAAGTATAAAGTGATGGAGCATGAGGGCCTAGTGCCTTGACTTATCAATGAAATTCTAGGCCTATGGAATCAAACAAGGAGTGGGTTAATAGCTACAGACCTTGGATGTTGAGGGAAAAGAGAGAGGGATAACTTCTCGATATAACCCTAGTGACTTTCCAAACTAGGAGACTTAAGGACAAGGGAAGAAAATCTAGTTTCCTTGATGGATACTTGATGACAAATTTTGCATAGAAAGTACATAGACTTCATAAGAGATGTTGCAATTCTTAACATGGCAGATGACAAACCCCTATCCAATTGTTGCACAGTGTTGTCATTGATGACAATAAGTGTCATTGACGTCGAAGGGGATGTTGGAGACAGCAGCAGTGTCATTCATGGTCAAAGGATGCAGTGTGACCACTGGATATCTTGCATAAACTCATCTCGTGAAGTCAAAGGAAGCTTGAAGTTTATTGAATTTTCGACAAGGTTGTTATACCCTAATAATCCTATATACAACACGTTGGCGTAGTCCTCGTCGAGACCTTTCCAATAGTATATCCCACTTTAGAAAACTCCTTCTGAATGAGAAGTTATGCCATTTGAAAATCAACACCATTGAAGGCCCAAAACTATAGGGCAAAAAATCCAAAATATTAATACGTCAATAAGTGTGCAACTTCCAAACGGATCTATGGTTCAGTCATTAAGTTAACGAAGGCTAATGGCTAAACTTGCATGACTTTAACATCGTTAAAAGCCATGCGGCCTACACTGATTGGACGAATGATGTGGTTGGATAAATATTTGATCGATAATAAATATGATAACTTACACGACAATGAACATGTACCACCTCACCAGAATGGCCCCATTCAAATTGACATTTTGCACATTTTGATTGGCCTGATATGATGACATGGCAGATTGACAACTTGGCCTATTTTGATTGGCCCGATATGGTGACATGGAAAATTGACACTTGGCGAGTTTCTATTGGCATGATATGGCAATATGGCATATTGACACTTGGCTTATTTTTATTGGCTTCATATGGTGACATGGAAAATTGACACTTGGCTCGATGTGTGATGAAGTGTGGTTGTGTACAACATGGCATGACATATCATCCAATGATGTCAGCAAGGTGATGTGGCATCACCAAGGGCCGCCATGTGGCAAGCATATTTGGCGCACTTTGATTGGTGAAAGGCTCAAAATGGGTGACACATGGCACCCCTCGCAGTTTGCCACATTACATGATGATTCCATGGACCCCTAGGTCAAGGTCACACGGCATGGTTACAATGGGCTGAGCACCAAAGTCCCTAGGTTTCAACAAGGTCATATGTACTTGGTCATATGGACATGGTTGGTCTGGTGTCAACCCTCCAAGATGGTAGGCATAATCCACGGCCTATGGTTGGCCCAAGGTCGACTTACCCTAAGCCCCGGGGCCACTCAATTGATATAAATACGGGAACTTGATCATTGTTAACACAACAACAAGCTCCATGAATGATATATGAATTGTTCTAAGTTGAATGCAATTGGTTCATTGGCCGAGGCTTCATAAGGGCGACGACAAGATGAGTAGTGTCTAATTTCATTAGTTGACGTGAAACTTTGTTATGGCATAATGGTTTCCCTTGAACTAGAACCAGTTCACGTTTAAGTAAGGGACCAAGTCAAACCAAGGTTGGGTTGGTTTTGTTACCAGCACTAATCTCCAACGGGCAGTGATCCGATCACGATAAGCCAAATCCTGTTACAATGATAAAGTCCCATTGTATATAGTGGAGATCTCAGAACGAGTGTGACTCTATTCCTAGCAAAGGTTAAATGATTTAGCAGAGCTTAATTTTGGTGGAGATTTTTATATGTAGCAACAATTAACAAATCAAGTCGAATACACAATGAGTTGAGGAAGCTAAAGATGACTGGTCCTCTCCAACACGTGGGATTGATGGTTAGATACACAAATATTACTAGCAGGTCACGTTGGAACCATTAGCCTATATAAACAACGATATTCGGTCTAAGTTGTAGCGTCGAGGGTGAACAATGATTGACACGCAACACTGGTGAAGTCGAGTTGTATTATTGGGTGTGGACTGATGACCGGATCGAGTTCACCTCTTTGAAGTTGGTTCAAAGCATAACAAAGATAAATTGCAAGGATAATCTGACAAGTTGCATCGTGCAGCCTAATTGGTGGGAGTTTTGTATTGTACACTTGAGGTCATGAGTTCGACTTCCGACAATCGTCAAGTCAAATTTATATTTTATTTTTATATATAGTTACCAATTTGTCGCAGTTAACAAGCCAAAAAAGGCCATTTTGTCAAAGCAGTTGCCAAAATTTGGGCATTCTATAGAACATGACCAAAAAAGGGCATTTTGTAAAACCCTTAATTTAATATATGGTTTTGAATGGTTTTGGGGGTTTATAGACTCATTTCAAGTCCAAATTGGAATCTAGAAGAAGCACTATGATCAAGACCCAGAGGTGGACAATTCTGAAGGAACGAAAAGCCTTATTGATATATTCTTGATGACCAAAATCTCTATTGTAGGTTTCGAGGGCTTATGAGCAAGTTGCAGTGGTTTTGAGTATGTGGCAAAAGCAAGTTTCGAGATGAAGCTTAGCTTATTTCACAGGCACCTACAGCACCCAACAGTCTGCACTTTGCTCCACGTTATTCATGAGAGATGCACTTGGACTAGTGTGCCCCAACCGGCTAGCAGTGATCACATGCTTTGGCAGTTGATCTGAGGCCCACATGAGGTTTGTCTCACCCCTTGAGACATGAGAGGGCTAGCAACATCCTCTAAGCCCTCAATGTTGGAAACTTGGAGCAAAACCAAGCTATTCTATCACCAGGAGACCTATGAGACCCCTTTTGTGTCCCAAAAGCAAAATTAAGGTCCTTACGATGATTTGCATGGAGATTTAGGGGCCAATACCTAGATCATGATTTTTGGAACCCTCTACACTCACTTTGGCACTGGAGGAGCTCAATGCATGCCCTAAAAGGGCCTACGCATGCATGACGTCAACATTTCAGCGTCTTTGTGGGTTACTTATGTTTACGTATTAGCTATAAGGTCGCCTTGTGACCTTACTTAGTACTTTCCCATTATTTTATTATTTAAGGGGCTCATAGGTTAAAATTAGAGATCATTAAACACATATAAATTAGAGAGATCTCATTTGATCTCTCTCATCAAACTTGTGAATTATGAACCTCTTAGAGAATTCACACATGCTTCTTGTGGGTGATTTTAGAGATACTTAGATGCATTTTGATGTATGGAAGTTGATTTTGACATTCTTTGAAGTTATTTCTTGGTCTAATGGATAGATATACTACATGTTATCTTGTAAGTGCCTATTGTTGAAGATTATTATTTCAAATTGTCTAAAGTATGGAATTGATGCTTCTAGATTATGCTTGTTTGTGCCCTTATTTGTTGAAAATAAATTTTAAAGGCTATCTAGTTGAATATTGCATATGTTACTCACAGTTTAACATGTAATGAATGTTCTAAGTGGAGTACTTCTTGTTATTCTCCATAAAAATCGAATATTCCATTATGTAATTGTTGAAATTTTGATAGTTGGGGCATCAAATTTCAACCTCCTTGGAAGGGAGTTAGGCTTATCTAACGCATCCTTGACTCCATATCCCCATAGGACAAGGCACTGGTCTAATCAATTGATGATCAACCTTAAATTTTCTCCATAATTTTCTCCTCTCAACTTTGATCCTTTTAAGGCTAGGACAAAAATCTAAGGCTTGGAGCAAAATTTTAGGGAGGAGGCTTTTTGGTTATTTGAGAGGCTAAACATCAATAGATAGGAGTTTAGGCTACCTAACCTATCAATTTGGTGGGCATCCACTCAAATTTCATCCATAAAATGTCTTTCCCTAGGTGTTGCTCTAAAAGGGAAACCCTAGTTTCTTTTCCCCACAACTTGAGAACCTTCTTGAGGGTTTCAGGAGCCTTGGCTTAGTTGAAACATCATTTGTAAGAAACCCTTTTTGTCGGGCCTCAACTTTGTGAATACCTATTAAGATTGAAAAACCTCAAAACCATAGGTCTTGTGCCTTCTTTTCTAAGGTTTTTCTTTGAGAGAGTGAGGGCTACATTCAAAAGAGTGTGTGCACATACCAGAAATTTGGAGGTGAGGGCTCTGTTCGACTGGTATGGTAACACTGCCATGTGGCAAAAAGAGGTCGACTAGGATTGCCATGTGGGTACCACAAGGCAAGTTATTAGGGTGGCACTAATTAAATGGGTAATCTTTGGGTGGCCATATCTTTGGATCCGAGAGTCGGATCGAAGCAAAAATTTGTATCATCGAAATTGTCTTGACAAGACAAATGCGATGTTACCATCCATTTCTAGTTTCGAAAGGGTAAACAAAAGTGAAAATTTTAGGCCCCATTTCCATAACTTGACCTTGGAGAATGGGTTAGCATAGTAACTACCTCCTAACCTAAGTTGGGGTTGGGGATAGTAGGGAGCATGTTACATTTAAAAGCGGTTTTGTTGCCACCCAAATTAGCAGTCCTATCAAGGTCCTCATAAGGCACACAGGACAAGTACCCACTATCACCTCAACACAAGTCCCCACTCTTTAAGCCCAACACCTCCTAAAAGGCTATGGGAGGATTTCCTACACACACAATGCTTCACCCAAGAGATCAGCAGAGTAGCGCCTACTAATGGAGTCAAGGATGAAGATAGAAGAAATTAATTATTGTATATTATGTTAATATGGAAGTGATATTAACCTAGGAAATAATGCAGACCAGCAACTAAAAACCATTCACAACTCAAAACATTTAACTATTGTAAACCCAAAAGAGAGTAAAGAATGACCTTACCAAAGACAAAAGATATTCTTGAGTTGTACCTTTAATAAAGGGTGCACTACATAAATCTACTTGATGTCCTGTAGCTTCAATCTAAAATAAATGCAGGAAACAGGAAGGTAAACCCCTTTTCGAGGCCACCCAAAATTGTGTATACACTCTAGCTTGATGATCTATGGATTGGAGAAGCTAGGGCAGCAAAAATGAACGTTTGCATAACTTTTTGAGGTAAGGTTTGCCTCTACATGCCAAGTTCTCACCCTATTTTGCCACATGGAAGCCACACATGCCACCTAGAGAGGGTACAACACAGCCTTTTCAACTTCAAGGGATGGAGAAGTTTCCTTTGGAACATGAGAATATGATATTTATGTGGTATATTGTACATGGAATTTTGGTCATTGTTCAACACCTAAATCATCTAGGAATAGCCCTACGTGTCTATGCTTTTGGCAGACATGCTAAAACTCTCAAGCACATCTTCTAGCATTGCAAAATGGCCCAAACTGCTTGGGAAAAGGTAGATATATTATGCACATGAGCAAACAAAGCAAAGATAAAGTTGGCCACATGGCTAGCACAACAACACTCCTTTGGTACCATTGGAAGATAAAATCTAGCTGTGTAGTTCACCATTTCAAAGATGGCCATACCGTCAAATAAGAAATATCAAATTGAGGCCTCCCATCATCAGCAAACCTCCCCAAATGAGCAGTTGTCCCCTAAGTCATCTAGTTTGTGTTCAACAACCATGACATTCAAAAAAAATCATCAATGCAAAACAATGTGATAAAATTCAAGATAAAATTTGTCATTAACGTTGAGGAAATATAAAATTATAAACTTGCCATTAATCTGAATTACAGACAATTTAATTTGAAATTAAACAGATTTAATCATCAAATTTTGAACTTGAACAAATTTAATCAAATTTCAAAATTGTTCAATGAAAGAATAAATTTCGAAATTTAACCTATTTACTATATAATTTCAACAAATTTATTTAGTTTCGCATCAAATTCTCTAAATTAAAACTTCAAAGATTAAATCAACGAACACAGTGATGTAGGCTGTCCCAATCCCAAAGATGATGTAGCATATCCTACAACGGTCATGGCATGTACTTAGTTCATGAAGTTTATGTTTATTGTGATTGCATCCCTTAGAGCAAACTTAGTGTCATTAATGGCTCACTATTATTTGGCCATGTGCCAATGATTTACGTAGGCATGGTTCAATTTTAATGGGGCTTTTGTTTATTTATTACCCTTAATTGATTTTTTATTTTCTATTATAAAGAGGAAAAGCAATCACACCTATTTATTACCCGGTAGTGGTGGTCCCTTTCGCCACTCACTTTTCTTGTAAAATGCTAATTGTACATGTTATATTATTTGGAGCATAAAGAAGCACTTTTTTTAAGAAAAACATAAGGAAGCCTCCTAGAAGTAGAATGAAAACAAGAACCCATACACTAAAGACCATTGCAAAGAAATTATTTGGTCCAACAAACAACCTAAACTACAAACTAGAATGGGCAAATGATGTAGTGGGAACTAGGATTATTTCACATTCTTAGAATCATTGTAAGAATTTTTAGGCCCAGTTAGTAACAAATGCCAGTCAAGGTACATCAATGTAAGGGCAATACTCAAATGTACATTCTTATTCTTTTTACTAAAGAAAGCGACATCATTTCAACTATATTTTTGCAAATCAAGTGATAGTTTAGCAACAAGTTGGACCACTTGCAACAATGATGAACTAGGTTTAAAACCCATCAGGCTCACTCCTTGCACTAATATGGTTGACCGAATCTTTCTTGGTGCAAATCATGCTAGAGGTGGCAACATTAGTTCCATGATAAAGCAAAGGTGTGATAAAAGGCAATTCCCGTGCAAATGAGATGTTCTATACATAGGAATCCAGGTGCAAGACATCGCTGACTTTGATGGAATACATATCACTCAAACTCTTAGGCAAAGCTAGCTTGATTGTAAGAGAGATCTTGTAAGGAGTTTTACACTCTGTTTTAAAAAACGGTCGGCTCGAAACCGAAATGGTCGAGCCAGACCGAGCCAGAGCCTAGCCGGGTCGGCTCAATGGCCAAATCGGTTTGGCCAGTCGATTGTTACCAAGTCAGCCGAGTCAGTGACCGACTCGGCCAACTCTGTAACAACCCAGTCTTCTCCGTGGTCGCGGCCGAAAAGCGTTGCATTTTTTTTTGGGAAATTCAGGACCCAACACCCCATTCTATTTTGCCTTTGGGTTCTTTGGGGTCCATTTACCTCTCCCAAACCCTATAAAAGCTACCCAACCCCTCATATTTCTTCACAGTTATCTCATTGCATTTGAGTGAGAATTTGTGAAGAGTTTGTGACGAGTTGTGGAGTTTGTTTTTGGAGCAGCAGCGAGGAGTCTTGAGCAAGTATTGGAGCAGGAGTGAGAAGCTTCTTGGGCAACCATTGGAGCAGCATCGAGGAGTTGGTTTGTTGGAGCAACTTTGAGGAGGCAATTTGTGCCTAGAGATATTTTTTTTCACTTCTAAAATCTGTTTTTTCTTATTTAATTTTTTGTGCTAAATATGGAAATTGAAAACAGTGTTTTTTAAAAGAAATGAACATTTAAGCAATGCTATTTTTGTTGTTTTCATTTTCAGAATTTTTCCTTTCATTTCCAAGTCAAAAAATTGCTCCTAAAGTGAAAGATGTTGCTTGGGCATATGCTGAAATGGTTGATAATCAAATGCATTGCAAATTTTGCCATAGAAAAATCAAGGAGGGTCTTGGGGGCATTCACAAGTTGAAACAACACTTGGCAGGGATTAGAGGCCAAATTACTCCATGTGAATCACCACAAATTGGGGAGATTAGGAAAGAGTTGTTAAATAGCTTTGAGAAGTTTTAGGAAGAAAAAGTTAGGCAAAAAAATAGAGGCTAAAATTAGGAGGAAGAGGAGTATACAAAAAAAGGTGGCTACCAACCCCCATTTTGATTTTGAGGGCTCTTCTTCTATCCCTTGTACTGATGCATCCAACCCCTTCTGCTATGTTCCTCCCTCTTTGGAGTCTATTCAAGAAAAGAGTAAGAGTAAAATGAAAAAGAAGGGTGATATGAATATCAAAAGTTATTTTACTGTCACACCCTCCTCTCCATCAGATGCACATGGTCTTGAAGCTAGTAGAACTTTGCAACCCACTTTAGATGACCATTGGAAGAAAGAATTGAGGGATATTGTTTGTGATTACATATCTAGATGGTAATATGATGCTGATATCCCCTTCAATGCTTCCCGTTCACCATATTCTGAGCCTATGTTTGATGCCATATTTGCTGCTAGAAAGGGCTTTAGAGGCCCTACTATGCATGAGTTAAGGGGGTATCGTTTGCAGAAAGACATTTCCTCCATTAATGAATATTTGAAACATTTCAAAAACTCAAGGGAAAAATAGGATGTCCCATCATGTCAGATAGATGGACTGATCAAAGGAATAGTACCATCATAAACTTTCTTATCTTTTGCCCACAGGAAACCATGTTTCTAAAATCAGTTGATGCATCTGATAGGGTGAAAGATGGACAATTGTTGTTTCAGCTAGTGGATGAGGTTGTTGAGGAGGTGGGGGTGGCTAATGTTGTTCGAGTCATCACAGATAATGCCTCTAACTATGTTCTTGCTGGTAAACTATTAGAGGAAAAACACAAAACCATCTTTTGGACCCCATGTGTTGCACATTGCATAGACCTCATGCTGGAGGATATTGGGAAATTAGATTGGGTCAAGAACATTGTAGATCATGCCAAAAGCATAACAAAATTTATCTACAATCATTCATGGATATTGACCCTGATGAGGAGACACACAAGGGGCAGAGATATTATTAGCCCTGCCATAAATAGATTTGCAACTCATTTTTTAACATTGCAATCTATGCTTTCACAACATAGAAACTTGCAAAAGATGTTTTCCAATGATGATTGAAATCACAGCCAGTGGTCTTTCAAACAGGAAGACAAAGATTTGAAAAAGAAAGTTAATGAAGAAATACTTTGGAAAAAGGCAACAGAGATTGTGAAGGTTGTTGAGCCACTGGTTAAGGTGTTGAGGTTGGTGGATGGGGAAAGATTGGCTATGGGCTTCATTTATGAGGCTATGGAATCATGGATCAAACAAAGGAGCAAATAAAGAGGGCATATAAGGATAGAGTGGCTAAGTATGGGCCCATTTGGGCAATCATTAATGAAAGATGGAACAATCAACTCCATCGCCCTATACATGCAGCTGGGTATTTTTTGAACCCACGGTATCATTATAAAGCTCTGGAGGCAGGAGCTCTGGGTGAGGAGGTTAGAGATGGATTGATTCACTGCATTGATCGCATGATCCCATTGCAGTGTGATTAGTTGGAGATACACCGACAAGTCACAACCTTCAACAAAGCCAGAGGTACCTTTGGGAAGAACCTAGCAAAGATTGCAAGGGAAGCAGATGAGCCAGGTAAACAAAAAATTCAATTTTCAAATTCTTAATACTTATTTTGTTAAATTGTTTATAATTTGAAAGTTGGATATAATTTGTTGAGCTAACTCATTATACTACTATGTTTTTTGCAGCACAATGGTGGGATGCTTTTGGTAGCCATTGTCCTCAATTGCAAAAGTTTGCAATTCGTATTTTGAGTCAAACTTGCAGTGCTACTGGGTGTGAGAGCAATTGATCTGTCTTTGAGAGGATTCACACGAAGAAGAGAAACAATTTGGATCAAAAACGATTAAATGATATAGTCTCTATCCAATACAACCTTTGCCTCAGACGCAACCAATTGTTGAACAAAAGACCTGATTCAGATCCCATTGTGTTGGAAGATATTGATCCAACATCAGATTGGGTAGTGGAGAATCATCCAGCAGAGTTTGATTCTGATGAGGATCTTTGTTTGGATTTACAGGTGGAGGCATCATTTGAACATAATGTTCAGTTGAATGCAGATCCACCTGTACCAGCCTCAGGCCCAACCCCAAGTCCTCCAGTTGCAGGCGCTTCCTCTGCTCAGTGACGACGGAAGCGCATCTCGTCTATCTCAGCGTGCAGTTGTTGCACAGCCTGCTAGTGCTACCACTTCTACAGTTGCAGTTGGAGATGATGATGAGGAGGAGCCATGGGTTTCCCTGTCTAGCTCTAATTCAAAGGTTGAGCCAGATGATGTTGGCTCCTCTAGCAATAGCCAATAGTACTAGTAAATGGTGACTAGTAATGTTTCACTGTCACAATTTACTTTTGTTGTAGAGGCCATTTCTAGCCTCCTTGGTTATGTGTTTTTGTTTTGATCTCTATATCATCATTCACGTATGTATTGGACAGTGCACTGGGTGCCATTTTGATATAATGGATATATTCATGAGCCTACTTTGATCATATGTTGTCTTCCCTCTATATTTTAAAGCTTTGTGTTTGGAAACATGAATAAAAATCTTTAAAATTATGTTTTTTATTAAACAAAAAAACACAAAACAAAACAAACAAACAAACAAAAATTTAATGTATATTTTACAACCACCGAGCTAAGTTGCACGAAACGGGGAAACGGGTACAAGTTTCCGAAACGGGCATGGGTATGAAACGTGACCCCCACAAATTTTGGAAACGGGGTAACTCAAATATATATATATGGACATTTAAGAAATATGTGCAATCATAAAGCATATATGATACATTCTAATTTATTACATTATTATAAAATTGTCAATTGTCAATGCATAAACTATAAGTCTCTAAATTTACATCTCATTTACTCATGAATGATCACATAATGAAAATAGAAATATCCAAAATCATCCACGAGAAATTTCTAATTTCTTGTCTCGTGCTTGATTGGGAGTCTCCTCCTGCATAGTCGGACGACCTTAGTGCTCTTGATTAAATACAAGTTTCATACCCTAGTACCCTACATGCTCTTCATTATTGGGAGTCTCCCTTGCATAGAGGGCTTGGTTCTCTTGATTAAACACAAGTTCCATACCCTAGTACATGATAAAATCCAATGGAAACATTGCAATCCCCCCAATCCTAAAAAACAGAGAACTCTGCTGGATTTTAAGTGAGATCTAAAATTCTACTTTCTCCATATGAAATCCAATGAGGGCGAAACCACTCTCAAACATCCTGAGTCATTTCATGCTAATGTTAAAAATTTAAGTAAAAGTGATATTCTCCATTATATTTCATACTTTAAGAATTTAACATTACCATGAACTGCATATCAACACTAGGGCCATAGGCTTGAACATTCGGCTGCCCCACTCAAAAAACTCCTTTTTTTATAATCTAGAGGATATTTGAGTCGCCCAATAAAAAATTAGAAGTGAAAAAATAAAAATAAAAATACAAGAAAAAGTTAAGTTACAAGAGGAAACTCCGACGTACGGCCCGAAAACGCGTTTCCGGCCGTACTGGCCACGTTTCCTCCTCGAGAAACAGGCCAGTACAGACGGTAATGCGTTTCTGGGCCGTACCATACGGGTTTCCCCGTTTCTGTATGGAAACAGACCCTCTGCACACTGTTACACAGTAATTTGTCACTGTCTCCTTGTCAATCTCCCTACTGTGTCATGAAATCAAATCCATCACGCTCATGCTCTCTGAATTGGCCAAATAACCCTCTATGCCAAAGTTTAATTGATCATCGCGACTGTTATTGAAATAACTGCGCTGACTGGCGGCTCCCAGTGCAATTGGTGTGCTGCCACCGCGGAAGCACACGGGTTTCCCGCGCTGGTCGAATTTCATAGCCAGCGCATCCTCTGTTGTATTAAGTCGCGCTGACATAGCCTCCTCCGTTATTGAGATGCGACGTCAGCGCGCCAGTCCAGTTATTCACCCGCGCTGATCCTGTTTAGGCGAATTTGTTCTAACAGCCAACCTTCCAGATGACTCCAGACCTGGT
>APFE031354667.1:3077-27416 GCA_000404065.3 Pinus taeda | reverse complement strand
TTGGATGCTTCGGCATGTATAAATATGTATTGTAACATTGAAAGGAACATAATGAAAAATCAAGCTGGTAGTCTCGATCTTGAGATCTAGTGGGAAATCTCTGTGTATATGTGTTTTATGTGTTATGCTCTCGCATTTTATTTTTCTTGTGATTTAGAATTCGTATGCAGGTAATTTCTGTACGGGGTTAAAACCTACACAAACACCAAATGCCACTGATTAATTGCTTACATCAAGCGCAACATCCCCAAAAATGGCTCTCCTCCATGGTTTGCCCAAGGCTGCCCACAACTTCACATCAACCTCTTGAGCCGTAGAAGTACTCAGAATTATCTGAAACCACTTCCATTGGTTCTATAATGACTAAAATAGTCAATATAGAGTTTTGTTTCATCAGAAACAGCCTCTGGCTGCTTCGGTTTTGCCTACGCAGATTGTTGGCACCCCCTGGCACTAGGGTCAAGGAAAACTTCTCTACTGAGTTTTCAACCTCTAAAAGTCTTTAATACTTGTTGAAACCTCTGTAAACGGATTACATCAAGCACAACATCCCCAAAAATGGCTCTCCTCCATGGTTTGCCCAGGGTTGCCCACGACTTCACATCAACTTCTCAAGCTGTAGAATTACTCAAAATGATCTAAAACCACTTCTATTGGTTCCAAAATAACTGAAATAGTCAAGATAGAGTTTTTTTCATCAGAAACAACCTACGGCTGCTCTGGTTTTGCCTACACACACTGTTGGCACCCCTTGGCACTAGGGTCAAGGAAAGATTCTCTGCTAAGTTTTCGACCTTTAAGAGTCTTTAATACTTGCCGAATCCTCTGTAAATGGATTCATAATGATGTTTTCAATCAATAATGACCATTGGTTCACTGCAAATGTCCTCTAGCTCCCCTGGCCAGGCCCTACACTGCTATTGACAAAATCGGCAAAAATGGCCTCTAGAACTTAAATAAAGCTTTTCGGCTTTCTAATGTTATTAACAGGCTCTACAAACCATCTAAATAGATTCAAAAGCTATGAAATAGCTAAGAATGCATGTTCATTTACCTTAAACAGAGAAACATAGTCTAATACACAGCCTTCTCCTTCAAGGCTCTAATGGTTCCTTCATCTTCTTCGTAGCTTAAACCTCTAAAGATTACCTCTATTAGAATTTAGACCTACTCCATTGAGTACAGAAGGTCGAAGAGATCCAAAATCAAAAAAAAAATTGCTCAGAAAGGATCTCCCATATGAAAGATATGAGCAAAACAGTCTTTTTCCCAATGTTAGGCAAAAATCCCACTAATTGTGGGCCAACTTTAGTTAACTACCAGATAACACCGCCTTTTTGGCAATCGACTCCACTCCAGTTTAGCCACGCAGTTAGTGTGGCAATAAATGTCAGGGGGGTAGTGGTCACATGGACTGACTACCCCACTGCCGGCGGAATTGTGGAGTTAACGGTTATATATTCGTGGCATTAAAATTACCAAAACTTCTGCCGCACAATGTGACCACATCCCAAGCCTTAGCTATCAGGGTTAGGTTCTATCCTCCAAGTGTTTGGGTCCCGGTTCCACACGCATGGTCACATGGTTAGGGGCTGGCCCCTTTTCTTCCCAGCCAAAACTTCATTAACATTTAAATATTTATGCGCCCCCATACATGTTAAGAACCAACACACAGCTCGGGCAGTCGGTCCTGTGGGCTGCTAGGGAGAAGGTCTCGCAGTCGAATCCTGCCAAAACCATAAAATTTTTCCATACAAACTTGCAACTTGGGGCCATGTGGCAGCCTCCGGGCAGGCCATGTGGCATCCTTTGATTGGCCCAAAAAATGGAATATTCCCGCGAGTATTCTGGGGAATATTCCTCAAAATATATTTTTTTAATTTTTCAAAAAATGTAATTTTTGCAAGTTATTGGGTAAATTTCAAAATGAAATAACTTCTCCATACAGTGTCAGATTTTCTAACCATTCGTGGCGCTAGAATAAGGAAGACGAGACCTATCCGGTCGTTGAGGTTCCAACCCAATCTAAGCACTTTCAAATTTGGGCATTTTCGACACTTGGACTTGAGCTCCTAATCACACATGATAAAGCATTTCACTCGATATACATATTTATGACTTCATGATTTAGGGGGAAACTGTTATAGATCCATTTGGGCACATCAACCCCAACCTACATATCAATACTATTAGGGCCCATCAAACCGTAATTTAGTTGTTACATGCCCTAAATGAAGTCAACCATCAGAATGCCTCCTTCCCAAGAGATTCCATTACTGAAATCATCAAAAAATTGCCTCTAAGAAGATCAACATAGGAAAGCCTTCATTAGGGTGCACTACAGTGTAGGCTAGTACACTGTCTGGGTGCTATGTAGCAAACTTGAGCCCCCCTTGGCTTGCGTTGGGCGAATTTGAGCAAAATTTCATTGGGGTTTGGGAATATTCTTATCCATTGGATGCATCTAGAAGCTTCCCAAGTTTATCTACTCCTTTGGGCTCGAATTTCGATAAGGTAGGGAGTTAAGGAACATCAATCCCTTTATCCCTTCCTCCATGGAACTAAATTCTAAGTTTGGGAGGGCATTCATTATCACCATTTATGGCATAACTTCCTTCATTCACCTATAAAAAGACCTGCACTCATCTAAGTGATCAAGGGCTAGAAATCATTGAATTATAGGGAGATTCTATTAGTATGAGACTTGAGTTGGTTTCAAGTGTTGTAATGATGTCAAAATGCCTTTCTTTTTATGAGGAGAGGATGGGATTGAACTGGAGGAGTGATACTGAATCAAGCAAATTGGGTTGTAACTCTTCCTTTTACTAATAAAGTGTTCAAAGCTTTTTCCATATGTTTGTATTGTTCATTGATTCTTTCATATGTGTATTATGAACTTGATTCCATTCTACCTTTAATCAATAGATCATTATCATATGCTTTGATCGGTTTTGTCTTATGTCTTTGTGCAGGTACTTTTCAAGTGAATTAAGTACAAAAAGGAGCAATAGAATTGGTCAAGGGAGATAAGGAGTAAGCGAAAGCTACAAGTAGTCTTCTTTACTAACTTATTTAATCTATTGGTAATAGAAAAGGTAGAGAATGCTTTCCACTATTGTTCTAGACTTAGCTACTAGTCTAAGGGTTTAAGCGTTTATCCATAGACACTAAAACTTCCCAAAACAAAGGGACAATAGTTATTTTGTACTAGAATCAATTTGTTCAGCTACCTCTTTATTTAGGCACTTGATTTTACATGCTAGTTTAGTTAGTATCCCCAGATTGTAAATGGTCTCCTGAACCATTGTTGAGACTCATATTCCATTTTTATTATATTAATATGTACTCTAAAGATATGTGATAGACAATATACAGCGTGTGACTTTATCTATAATTTTATTTCCTTTAATATAAAATTTTCTTGATTGTGGATGTTATGGATTACTTGCTAAAGGTTGTGATGGTGAATTTATAAGTCTTTAGGTGGAGCTTGAACCCTGAGTTAGGCCAACTTGAGGTAAAGCCTTGCACTACATTCATTTTATGCTCTTTTAGTATAACAGTTTATATTATTTTTCCTTGCAACCATGTTGGGGAAGCGAGAGGAAGATTTAACCAGACACGGGAGAAGATTCGTAAGGATAAGCGGAAGGTGGGAGGGAGAAAGAAAACGGGTGGGGCTGAAGGGATCAATGGAAGGAAATCAGGGGAGGGGAGAGATCCCCTCCTTCAGGAACATGGTAGCAGGAGAAACCAGTGGAGGAGGGCAGCAAGGAACGTAGAAAGAGAGTAACAGAGATGTACCAGTGCTGGGAAATCGATGGAAAGAAAGAATGGGGAACAGGTGTTTACCTAGGGCACAAAAAAAACCAAGGTACGTAATCCCAAACAATAAACTGGAAGATTACCGATGCTATATGAAAGATCATGCATTGATCTGTAAGTTTATAGGTTTTTGGCCATCTAAAAAGGATTTAACAAAATGGATACAACTAAGGTGGAGGCCAAAAGGACATATAGACCTAAAACTAGGGGCAAAGGGCTTCTTCACAGTCGTTTTTGCAAACCTAGAAGACAAGGAAAGAATTTTTGAAGAGGGGCCATACTTTATGAACAATGCTGGACTATTTATGAGACACTAGGAGGAGAGATACAACCCAGATACTGAGAAATTGTTGGCAGCCCCCATATGGGTCAGATTGTTTGGGTTACCAACGGAGTTTTGGGACCCTGACATATTGGAAGGGATTGGAAACTCGATCAGAGCTTTCCTCAAAGTGGCAGAATCGACCAAAAGAGGGAAGTACACATCTTACGCTAGGATACGTGTGTACATGAACATGGCAGATCCCCTGCCGGAGTATATAGAAGTGGAATACCATGATGAAATATGGTAGCAGCCAATAGATTATGAGCATATTCCCTTTAGGTGCAGAAGATGCCACGAGTATGGACATCTATACAGGCAATGCCCACAGAATAGAGAGGGGGAAGCAACAAGAATTATGGAGGAAGAAAAAAGGAGAGCAGAAGGATCAGATATAAGTGAAAAGGGTTTCAAGGAGGTTCAGAGAAGGCAAAAATCAAGATTGGAGGGAACGAGAGCCCAACCAAAGGAAAAGAATATACCAGTCGAAAACCATAATAAGTTTCAGGTCCTTCAGGATGAGGAAGAAGAAACCGAGGATGGAAAGAAGGCAGGAGAGGATGATGAAAATGCACCAATGGAGATCATAATAGAGACAATAGGAAAGAGTATAAGTCAGACCAGAGAAGTAGAAGTAGAGATGGGGGAAAGTCAGGAGAATATAGTAGAACAAATGTCGAAGGAATCAGACAATCGAAAAGAGAACGGGGTCAAAGAGGAAAGAATAATGAAGAAATTTCTTCAAGAATGGAAGAACCTAGATGAAAGATTCATCCAGGAATCACAAAAACAACAATATAAGGAAGCGTTCCAGAAATACAAGGAGAAGAAAGGCAGTACTCCAGAGAACGGAATAGATCAAACAAGATCACCGGGAAACCAAAACCTGGGAATGGACGGTACTGGCAAAGGGGGCAGAAAGAGAGGAAGACGAACAATAAATGAAACGATCCAAGCAGTGGGAGAAACACTAGTTAATTCAGGTAGGGTGATACCTCTGTCAGATGTATTTCAACAACCATCAAAAAGTTATAAATGATAATTACAAGTTGGAATATTAGGGGGCTCAACAGTAAGGGTAAGCAGAGATATTTAAAGGAGAGATTTAAGAAGGACAAACCCAACATAATGTTAATTCAGGAAACGAAAATGGATCATCAACAACTGCAAGAAATAATGAAAAGGATGAGACTTGAATACGAGGTAATGGCTCAGGATGTGGTTGGTTCAGCTGGGGGTCTGGCAATTATATGGAACCCTGAGGAGGTAATTTTTGAGAATTGGATTAGCTTCCCTAGAATTCTAACAGGTCTGTTTAGGTTGACAGGAATGGAGGAAAGAATTCTTATTTCAGGGGTTTATGGCTCCCACATACCCAGGGAACGGAAGGAATTCCTCAAGAACATGCAGGCAATAAGACGAATCATCCCTGGAAACCTATGGATAATAGGGGGGATTTTAACAAGATCCGAGAGTTAGGAGAAAAGAAAGGAGGTATAAGAAGACCAGATCAGAGCATGGAGGAGTTTAATGAGTTGATAACAGATCAGAGACTAGTAGATATTCCCACAACTAATGGTGTCTTTACATGGAATAACAGGAGGGGAGGAAAAAACCAGATTGCCTCGAGATTAGATAGGTTCCTTTTGTCTGAACAAATATTGAACCGAGATGTATTCATAGAAACACAAATTCTTCCAAGACTAGGATTGGACCATTGGCCGATCCGACTAGAAATTGATATCAAGAAGAACAATGGTAAGAAACCATTTAGATTTGAGGCTTTCTGGCTTAGAAATCCCGAATTCTTACGCAAAATGGAAGAATGGTGGACTCAGAGTAGAGTTAAAGGGAAGGGGAAAATGCATACCATCCAATTGAAGCTCAAGGAAATTAAGGGTAAAATCAAAAAATGGAACAAAGAGGAGTTTGGGAACATCATGGAGGAAAAACAGAAATTAGAGAAAGAAATGGAGGAAATACAACAAAAAATAATTTTGGAAGGAAGGGATGAAGAGAGGAGTAAGGAGGAGGGAAGAATAATCAGCCAATTGGAAGAAAGGAGAAAACAGGAAAAGATTTTTTGGAGACAAAAGTCAAGGATTAAATGGTTGTGCGAAGGTGAGAGGAATACCAAATTTTTTCATCAAGCTATGGTTCAAAACAGACAAAGGAATCAAATCTTTTCTATCAAAAATGCAGAGGGGGAACAGATAATAGAATAGGGAGAGATTGAAAAAGTCCTAGTGGATTATCATAAAGAAATTCTCACTGAACCACAGGGGGAACGAGGAGAAGCAATAGAATATATTTGCAAGGAAATACCAAGACTCATAACAAATGAACAGAACAAGGCTTTGATGAGGGCAGCAACGATGGAAGAGGTGGAGGAAATTGTTATGAATATGAAAAAAGGCAAGGCTCCAGGACCAGATGGGTATACAGTGGAATTCTACCAGGCAGGTTGGCACTTTTTAGGACAGGAGGTCCTGGAAGCGGTAGAGGAATCAAGAATGAAGCAAAAGATCTGGCCATGTATTAACTCGACCTTTCTAACCCTGATCCCTAAGAGTAATAAGTCAGAGGATGCTCAAGGTTTTCGCCCAATAGCACTGTGCAATGTCCTTTATAAGATTATAGCTACCCTGATAGTGAAAAGATTAAAGCCTTTACTCCCGAATATCATCTCACCTGAACAAACTGGCTTTATCGAGGGGCGACAAATACTTGATGTACTAGTAGTTACCCAGGAGATGATTCATTCCCTAAATCAGAAAAAGCGGAGAGGAATGATGATGAAGCTAGATCTGTCAAAGGCCTACGATCGCTTGAGCTGGAAATACCTCAGAGCGGTGCTTGAAGCATATGGATTCGAAAAGAGATGGATCGAATGGGTCTACAACATGATTTCAACACCGTTTTTCTCAATACTGGTAAATGGTATCCCATCGAATACCTTTAACGCAACAAGGGGAATTAGATAGGGAGACCCTATTTCTCCTTTTCTATTCATAATGGCAGCTGAGGGGCTAGGGAGAAACCTCAAAAGAGAGCTAAGGGAAAAGAGAATTAAAGGCTTAGAACCATGGGGAAACAATCTGACAATAACGCATCAGCAGTTTGTAGATGACATAATGCTATTCGGAGAGGTATCTATCAAAGAGGTAAGGAACATCAAAAGAATATTGGAAATCTTTATGGAGGCATCAGGAATGGAGATAAATAAAGAAAAATCATGTACATTCATATTTAATACCCTTGATCCTATCAAGGCTCATCTTACCAGAACTTTAGGCTTCAGACAGGGGGATCTCCCTACTAAGTATCTGGGGAATCAGCTGGACATAAATCCCACCCGGATGAAAAACTAGCAGAGTGTGATAGATAAAATAAAAAACAGACTGGCAAGTTGGTCCTTTAGATCTTTGAACATAGCCAGTAGAATTGTTATTTTAAAATCGGTCATGCAATCGATTCCCATCTACCCCCTGTCCATCAGGGCAGCGCCCAAAGGAGTGTGCGCAAAATTGAAAGAAATATTTGGGAAGTTTTTATGGGGTGGCCCTAAACAACAAAGGAAATGGGCATTAGTCTCATGGAAAAATCTAGTAAAAAGAAAAGAGGAAGGGGGACTGGGTATAAGGGATCTGGAAATTTTGAATAAGATATTAGGGGAAAAATTATGGTGGAGGTGGGTACAAGGAGGAAATGATGTATGGAAAAAAATATGGGCACAAAAATATAATATGCCTGATACATTAGAGGGCAGACTGAGAATTGGAGAAGTCCCAAAAGGATCCTCAATATGGGAATTGGCAAGTCTGAATAGGGACGTGGTCAACAAACATGCTTTCTGGGAAATCCGTGAAGGGAGCAACGCTAAATTTTGGGAGGATGGTTGGCAGCAGCGGGATAAATTGTCAAAGATGAAAACCTTACAAGAAATACAACAGAAAGCTAAGAGGGTAGGACTGGATTACGTGAGGGATTATTGGCAGAATGGAGAGAACAGTGGAATATGGAGGACTTGGAGGAAACCAGAGGAATGGTTTGAAAATATAAACCAAGAACTAGAGAAAATATATACTAAAGAAGTAGACTTGAGGAAAATTAAAATTAGACCAGGAATGGACATTCTCAGTTGGGGAAGTTCAATGAAAGGAACATTCACAGTAAAATAATCCTACTACTTAACAACCAAACAAGAAAGGGAGGATGGAGTGATGGATTGGAGAATAATATGGGAAGGAAAGTGGTGGCCGAAAATCACAATATTTGCATGGCTGGTAAGTAAGGAACGGATCCTAACCTGGGATAAAATCCAGAAGAGAGGTTTTTATGGGCCCTCGAAATGCAACCTATGCAACAGAGAAGAGGAAAACCAAAATCATATATTAAACAAATGCCTTTTTGCAGGAAATTTATGGGAGAAGATCATATCACTTTTCGGGAAGACAATGAGAGATCCAAACAACATTCAGAACACCATAATGCAATGGGGCAAAGGACAATTCCACAGCAGAGTAGTAAGAAGAATATGTAACTTATCAGTGGGCTTTGTAATATGGTTCCTTTGGAAAGAACGAAATAGGAGGATCTTCCGGGGACAAAGCTGTCAACCTGGAAGAGTATGGGAGGAAGTATGCAAATCGATCAAGGAAACAGTTTTGTCCGAGACATGGGAAGAGGAGGATTGGAGAATGAACCAAGAGGAAAGAGGAATAGTATCCAATTTAAATATGGAATTCAGTATGATTTATCCAAGAAAAGAGAACAGGAATGGCCCTCAAATACAAAGCCCCAACCAATTCAGATATCCAGGAGAGCATTTCATAAACTGAACTTTGATGGGGCGTCTAAAGGTAACCCTGGGCCAGCAGGCCTAGGGGGTATCTTCAGGGATAGCAAGAAAAAAGAAAGGTGGGTTTTCGCGGAATGGGGAGGGGAAATGACAAACAATGAAGCGGAGCTATGGGCGGTCCATCAGGGATTAAGAATAGCAGTGAGAAATAGATACATGAATCTGGAGATAAAAGGAGATTCGCAGGGAACAATAGGGATGTTACGCAAACTAAAGGATGGAAAGAGTTGGGAGCAAGTGGCAAAAAGTTGGAGGACAGCGGGGATTATCCAAGACATAGCGGGGATGCTAAGTAGAATCGAGTATAAAATAATAAACCATGTGAAGCGTAAAGGGAATAGGGCTGCGGACCTACTGGCGAACTGGGGGAGTAAAGAGCCGGTCAGAAGATTGGACAGCAGTTGGCATTCATTGGAAGAGGATTAGAGCTGGGGAGAACTAAAAAAAATAATTACCCAGGATCATAATGAATCAATCACAGTATAAAGGAATGAGGACAAGACTCCCAATCGGGATGATAAAGGTGGCAAGCTGGATCATAAATTCTCATTGGTGTGGCATGCAGGAAAGAGCAGGCGAGGATCAGGAAATGATGAGCACGATCAAGCGGATCGGGGAGAAGGATATCATCTCAAGGCGAGGAGACGGTAGGGTACCGATGGAGGCGGGTAGATCTGTCAGGATGTCAGAGAATTGACAGATGAATGATGGCATGGGAGAATGGGGCAGGGAAGTGGAAAGGGAGGCAAGTCATAGGAGCAAAAGGAGGGGAGGTATAAGGGAGAAGGGCTGGCGAAAGAAAACGAAAAGGAATGCATGCAGAAGAACGAGAGAGGGTGGCGATAAATCGATGACTTCAGCCTGGTGAAAGGGAGAATTTAGGAGCTGGAACAAGAGGACAGGGACGCAGGGAAGGAAACCAAGGCGTAAGGAAAGAATGGCGGAGGGAGGCAGCATGAACGTAGGCAGATGGATGAGGAGCAGGGCAGAGAAAGGGAATCAAGGACGAGGGGAGCGAGATGTCAAAGGCAAAGGAGTAATGGAGAGGGAAACATAGAAGTTTTTTATCCCAGTGGATGATGACTCAGAGGGTGAGAGTGAAGAATTCGGCGCGGACAAGGAGAAAGATGAGCCAGTGACTAGAAAGCTCGGAAGGAACGGGAGACCAGTAGAGAATAGGACCACAAAGAGAGGATGGCGAGGATAATTAGGACCGGGAGGCCAGAGAGCAGAGTCGGAGACGGGCAAGAGGCCGAGGTCGATGAGGCAGGGGAGGTCAGAGGAGACGGGCGGAGCAGAAGAAAGTAGCGGGCGAGGATGAAGATGCAGAGAAGGAACGGTGGAAGATGGAGAGGCCAGCACAGTAGGGACAGGCAGGAAGGGAAGGAAAACGATAGGGAGGAAAGTGCAGGCAGCTGAGAGAGCTTACTGTGAGAAGATTAATCCAAAAATCAGAAGGATAATAGAGCATTGGGAAGAGGAGGAAATACAGGCTCAATCTGAGGAGGAAATGGAGGATTGGGTGTATCTTCTTCCGGATCCGGGTCGTACTCGTGGTCGAATGACCTTATATAAACAATCTCTGCACGTATATTGGGTAATGAAGAGGCTTATGGCCAAGGCTATGGAACAAGTAGCCATGGAAATGGAAGAATTATCCCAGGGGATCCCAAATCTGAAAAAGGAGCTGAGGAACATTCAAATCACCTTGCTCATGCAGGATAAGAGGCTGGAAGAAATTCAGCAACAGATACAGGCGAGCAGCTTGGGAATAAAGAAGAAGAAGGAGCAGCAGGAAGATGCAGAGAACCAGTAAAGAAAAGGCATGTTTTTTGGAGGTTTTAAAAAGTCTAGTTCTAGTTTATATTAGCTATGTGTAGGATTTTTGTTCAATTTTATATGCAGTCAAAAAGCAGTAGTAATAGATATAAGGCTGATGTATATAAAGCCTGGAAATATAGACTGAAAACTTACTTTTTTTGGCTTGCTATTAAAAACTTCAGGTGGTCAAGAAACCCGGTTTCCCCTCGGGGCGGGTTGAGATCACCACAAGATTGTAGTGGTTTAAATTTTTGGCAATAGAAAAAAAGGGTCTCTCCTAAGCTTACAAAAAAAAAGATAGTAACGACCATGTTTAATTTATGAAATTGTGTGTGTTAATTTCCTTCCCTATGGTGTGTTTGATTTCATTTTAAACATTTTTTTATTGAATCTCCTTTTACACATTTATTTTGGCCATGTTTCAATTTTTCAATTTTAAGGTGATTATTTCGTAGTCATGTCGTGAAATCTAGCTACTACGAAATCATTATCAGCTACTATGAAACCATAGGTTTGTTAAGACCTCTTAACCATAGTACAGACAGTGACATTGAGCTAATTATTTGGATATGATATCAATATGTGACATGCAATGTAGTTGAACCAAAGTACCGAGCTAGGCCTTGCTAAGGCCTAGGCCTCGTATCACTAGTATGTTTCCTTGAGTTTAGTTTTCCACATATAGGAATGGTAGGAATTTTGATGCTTATACATACAACATCGAGAGCCTCACAAGTCATTAGACCCTAGGTTGAAATACAAAATGATAAGTGAATACTAATACCTCCTCATATATGAATAAAATATTCATGTTCTCATGATCCTTTATGGAAATCAACATAATTGTCTTTCAAAGAATAAGTCAATGTCCTCTTAATGATTTATTTCCACAACTAAAACTTAATTATTTTCCTCTATTAATTCAACAAATCTTTAATCAAATATTTTTGCCACAAGGCACAACAATCATGCTAGGATATGACACAAAATGGTCTAAGAAGAATAAGCAACAAACCCAATATTAAAGATCAAACGAGAAAATGTAGCTTATCAAGCAAAAATATTCAACTGTTACATTGGATATAGTTGTTATAATGGCCCCATTTTGAAAACACGTTGAAAACCTCCTACCATGGGTGTGAAGACCTGAATCACACATGGTATATTCTTTTTATCCTTTTTCTTCTCTCCTTATCTACGAAATCATTCTTTTAAATAAATAACATACAAGTTAAAATAGTATTAAACATTGAAGAATTTGTCATATCCATACCACACAAGGAAGCAACATGTACCCTCTTTTAGATCATTATTTTCAAGTGAAACAATTGGACATTCATCCTTTTTGTCTCATAATATCTAGATTCTCCTAAATATTCTTCTTATAATTCCTTAAATATTCAATTGAGTGGGGTCTTCATAGCACTGAGACTTAGAGTGTTTTCATTTGATTGTAATTTATGGCTAATGCACCTACATGAAATATTTATGATCATTTCCAATCATTAACCATTAATTGGAAACAAACATTTCATTTTATGAGTGGAAAGTTTTCCTATTGTGTTTGAGTTTTAATTTTAGCATGGACATTATAAAAAGTTGGAGTCGTTGGCTTTTGATTTTTTCTCTAAACATTATCAAGGTTAGGGATTGTACTATTTTCATTTCTAATTGTAAACTACATTTACTTATTAGCATAAATATTATAATAAATAATTATTATTATAAATATATATTAATTAGTAGAAGAAAACTCAGAAAACCCAACCTTGTACATTTTTAAGAGATGAAATCATTATAATGTTATGTTAATCACAACACATATTAAATGTTGGAAAAAAAATTGTTATTTCCAAAGAGTCTCAATTTGAGGGGGAGTCCCTTGTTAGTCGTAGTGTTGAGTACAGAACCATCATAATAGCAATTTAAGTGAGGAAGCTACAAATATTATAACTATGATGGTTGGGTGGCCCAGTCTTTGAAGGAACTTTTGTATCATGGGATTTTCTAAGATTATGGCTTGTTCCATGCAGTCTGGGTTTAGCTCTGTTGGCGTGAGCTATTTTGCAATGTCTGATGTGTCCAGTAATGGTGGAAATTATGGTCAAAGGTCATTGACATTGAACACTAAGTGTATGCCAAGGAATGGGGGAATGTTGAGCTCAAAATAATTGTCTCCCACAACCTTGGTTATGGTGTAAGGCCCATATTGGAGTGGTATGATCTTCTGATGGGCTCCAGTAAGGTGTTCTTTTTGCAAATGCAACTAAAATTTGTCGCGCACCTAAAATTTATGTGGCACCTAATGTTTTTCATGTCGTGGATTGTACTTGGCATCAAAATTCTCCAAGATATCGTGAACCTATTTGTGGATGTGTTGGATGTGTTCAATAAACCTAATTGCATTATCAACCTAAAATTGTACATGTGTGTATTATGTGTGTAGTTGTATGAGACATGGTGACATCAATCATGCACAATGGTTGAAATCCCATACCCACTTGAAAGGGACTATGACCAGTTGAGCTATGGAGATCTCTGTTGTAGTTGAGCTACACATAGGGCAAACTCTCATCCCAGGTTCGTGGATGCTTGGATTTTTACATGTGGAGTATTTTCACTATCATCATGTTGATGACCTCTGGTTGGCCATCAGTCGGGGGATGGAATGTAATTGACTTAGTGAGCTTGGTGTCCAATAATGTCTAGAGGCTCGACCAAAATGTGCTCAATAAATTGTTGTCCTAATATGATATAATTGTCTGTGGGATCCCAAAATGTACCCACACTCTTTCAAAGATGAGTTTAACAGTGTCCTCTTCTATGATACTCTTCTTGTAGGCTGCCAATATAGCCATCTTCAAAAATCTATCCATGACCACAAATACATAGTCATTACCATGTTTGGTAGAAGGGATGCCAAACAGATAGTCCATGGAGATGGATTCCCATGGATGGTTTGGATTTGGTAGAGGAGTATACAGACCTTACTTCTTGATGGTTGACTTGGAAATGGCACAAGCAATGCAGGATCTGATATAATTTCCAACATCCCATCGGATTTTTGGCCAATAAAAGTACTTATATAGTGCGACCATAATTTTCTCCACACCAAATTGTCTTGTGACCCGACTTAGTGCCCCTCCAAAATCAGCTTGGCGGGCTAGTTTGAAGGAACGAAAAGGTGGCCCAGGTAGCATAATAATGCATCTTAGAGGTGGAAAGCGAGAACTTGCTTTCCATCCACTAGAATCTATTATATGGTAGGAAACTCTAGATCATTTATTTACAATTGCGGCTATCCATAGGCCTCATGGCCACAAGAGTTGAAAACATTAGCCAGTGCTACAACTGGGGGCCAACTGAGGCAATATGAAATATGATTGGTGTTTCCCTTCTTGTATTTAATGTTCAAGTGAAATTGTTGCAGATATGTAGGCCACTTATGATGACAATCATTCTACAACTTCCCTTGTGTCTGTATCAACTGAAAAGGTCAGTGATTGGTGTGGATAACCATCTCCTTCCTCAAGATGTAATGTTTCCATTATTGGTAATATGCACAATATAATACATATATTTATCATAGGTGGGGTATTTTTGAATTGTATCAGAAAGTATCACTGTGATAGGCCATCGGATGCCCATGCTATGTCAGGACTGCACCAATAGCATAGTAGGAGGTCTCTATCTCAATTTCAAATAGTTGTTGCAAGTGCAACAATGTGAGTATAGGTATAGAGTATTGGCAATGCTTCAGCTCAATGAATGCCTTCTATTGGGAGACAGACCAAAAAAAAATTTCTTTCGCTCTACCCTTGGTAATCTGAGTCAAAGGCCAAGAAATATGGGAGAATCCCAACACAAACCTTAGATAAAAATTTGTGAGGCCCAAAAATATCTGAAGCTCTATTAGAGTGGCCGAGGCTGGCCAATCTCGAATGACTTGGATCTTAGGTAGATCCACATGCATGCATTTTTCATCTATGATGTAACCCGAATATTAGAGCTGACTTGTGCCAAAGGTTCATTTCTCCAATTTGGCACACATATTGTGCTATCGCGCGGTCTGAAGGACCTACCCAATGTGTTGCAAGTTCTCTTCCCAACTCTTGTTGAAGATGAGGATGTCATCCAGATAAAAAACCATGAACGAGTTGGTTAAGGGACACAAGGTGTCATCCTTTAGCCTCATAAAAGTAGCAGGGGAATTTATCAACACAAAGGGTATGGCCAACCATTCAAAAAGGCCTTACTTTGATTTGAAGGAAATATTCCATACATATGTGGGATCTATTAGAACCTAGTGATAGCCAGACTTCAGATTGATCTTGCCAAAATACTTGCCCCCCTTGATCTAGTCCAAAAGCTCATGAATCCGTGGGATTGGATACTATTTCTGACAATGATTTTGTTTAGTGCGTAATAATCAATGTAGAGCCTCTAATTCCCATCTATTATCACCTAGATTGAACCTTAGGCTGAAGGAAGGCAATGCCAGGGTAACCACAAACCACGCTTAGCTAAGTAGTTAACCCTACTAGGCCAGGAGAGGGCTCTCTTCGTAAGGATCTCAGCCAAGATGACTAGATTAGGAAAATGATATTAGGCTAGGTATAGTAGGACAAGGTTTGATTTGATTTGAAGGGGTTTTGCTAGATCAGGAGGAGCTAGGCAGTCTGGGCAAGGAAATTAGGTCAAAACTGTAGGGTGTTTGATTGGGCAAGGTAGGTATGAAGCTTATCACTCTAGGGTTTGATGGGTGAGGTGATTCAAGACTAGTGAGAAGCTAGGAAGAGCAATTGATCATCATGGATCCTTCCTAAACTGTAGAAAACATAAACTGTGAATATTTTCCCAAAGCAGAGCATTAATGTTATGGATTCTGCCTATCAACTTGAAAACATCCACTTAGAAGAAATGAGATGATTAATGAAGTACAAAAAATATTAAAACATATGATCACAAGAGAGGAAACTTAACTAAACACCATACCACATGGATCCCAAAGAAATAGCTAAATCTTTTGATTAATCTCCTGCTAAACTGATACAAAATTATGTCTTTTCAAAGCATCCAGCTAAGTCCAACCCTTTACAATGACAAAGAAGAAGAAGATATAGGCATTGATTCAACCTCCTCCCATCCTTAGGGGTCGAATCCCTAAGATGAGGAGCTAATCTAATCAACAATGAACAAGAAACTAGAATCTAGGCATCCTAACAACTTGCCTCTAAAAGTGAGGTAACTAATTCATTTGTGCTCAAAATGACTTATAATCTAATGAATCTACCCTCTACTACTAATTATCCATCATATTTACAAGCCAAGTCATCATTTACATTATTAAAACATCCTCCATGATAAAAAAATCCAAGATCACATTCAAAACATAGTGAAATGGCAATCCTGTGCAAAATTTGTCCTACGCGTAGCGCCACTAGCCCTACGCGTAGTGCCACTTTCAGGTCCCTTTTGGAGGCTTTCCCAGCATCCAAATTGAGCTCATGATAGCTCATTACAAATATCTTCAAGTATAATTTCCAAAACATATATAATTTCTTCATTTGAATATCATTTGACCCCTCAAAAGTTGATTCTCCCAAGATTGCTTTTGTGTGTCCAAAAAGTGGCAGAAAGGTAATTTTTGGGGTGTTTTTTTTGACCTTTTGGTAGACCAATTCTGCTCCAAAATATTAGCAAATGCATAGGATGCATGTACACATTGCTTTGAATCCAAAAATGCAAGCCACTTGTCGATTGGGTGTCCCTAGGAAAAGTGTAGTGCCAATGGCGTTACGCATAAAGCCAGAATTCCTGTGTTAAAATTTCCAAAATTTGCCAAAGGCAAAAATTCCTTCGTATTTGATAAAAATTGGTGAGCAGCACCATCATCAAGAATATTTATGATCCAAGGAAGCTTTAGCAAGCAACCTAAGCCTATACTCCTCCCTTTTGCCTTTGAGAGTCCGTCTCAGCCTTGCTTTCATATGTTTGACGCTTATATTGCAAATTTTGTTCCAGGTCTCGTAGTGGTAGGCCATGTGCTTGGTGATTTGGTTGTCCCTGCTAGCCCTTTATAGCAGCTTCTCTAAGTTCGAATTGACCCTTTCTACCCAAGTCTCTTTATCCCCCTCAATTTCCTTCTTAATTGAAGTCAAAGTGACTGATGCTTCTTGCTCTTGCATTACTGATTTTCCCTTGTCACTTTGTCTTTTTTCTCTGAGAATTTCCAGCTCCATGAGGACCTGCTTATCGCTCAACTATTTGTTATCTTGTTCCATATATGTGATGACATACTTGGCTCTTGCCAAGTTGTCCATCAATGCTTGGATTTGAGCTTCTTTCTCCTGTATGATGATGTTTTCTTTTGTTGCTTCATCCTGAGCCTCCAAGTCAATTGTTTCTATGCCATGATGAATATAATGTTGTTTTGGCTCATCATGCTCCATCAAATCAAAATCTCTCTCCTCCTCATCATCAATAATTTCCTCCAGTAAATTGTATTTCCCCTTATGCGGCTGTTGCACTTGTACCTATTGTGTCGATGAAGAAGGAAAGGTCCCTTCCACACCAAGTGGAGAAAACACTTGCCTATCAGCTGCAAACAATTTTCTGGTCCCCCTTGTGTGGTTTTCTCTAATGCCAAGGTCTACCTACTGAACTGTCACTGCCATTGTTTTCCTCCTCCTCATAATCTCTGTCTCCTCTGCCAATGTTTGCCAAGCATTAAGGTTGTGTACTCCTAGAAAAGGGATGGAGGGGGTGAGTAAGGGTGATTAGGAATAAGAGAAGGGGAAGTAATCTTGTGGGATTTTTGGTGGACTAGGTAAACATGAAAATGAGTGGGAGGGTATGAACCATGAAAATGAGGGAGAGGGGCTAGGATTTTAGGATATTGCTTTGGGGATGAAGGAAAAAGGGATATGGTGTGATATGGAGGAGGGGTTTAGCATTTTAGTAGTAAGTGATGGGGAGGAATAGTAAGGGTTATGGTTTTAAGGCATAAATAGAGGAGATTCTAGGGTTTCACATTTAGCCTAGCAAATTATCTTCAAATGCATTAACTGAAAGCCAATGATGAAGTTCAGGGAAAAGACTTACTTGTTTGTGGGGAAAGAAGACAAATTTGGTGCTTTTTGGGTGACAGGAGGTCATTTTAGCCCTTGCTAGCCCTACATGCAGTGACTCCTATAGGTGCACATCGTATTTTTTTTTTGCATAGGGAAAACTAGCCTACGCACAATGCTTTGTCCCTACGCGCAGCGCTCTGGCCTCTACGTGAATCGCCTCTTAAAGCCAACTTTTGACTACCTTCCCAATGTCCAAATTGAGCTCATGATAACTCGTTGGAAATATCTTCCTAACTAATTTCTATAACATCTTGAATTTTTCAATTTGGAGCTCATTTTCCCTATTAAAAGCTCAATCTCCCAAGACTAGTCAAAATGTGTAGAATGAGGCTGCCAAAATGCAGATTTCTGTTGCAGTCAACTTTTGGAGGTCTTCCTCAACTCCAAATTGATTGTATGATATCTAATTGAGAATATATTCCAATATAGTTGTCATTTGACTCATCAAGAAAGTCATTTGGATAATTTAGCTAGGAGAAAGCTTGATTTTCCCAAGGTCACTACAGAAGTGCAGCAACTCTCTTGTGGCAAATGATTGTTTGGACATTTCTCCCAAACCATGAGACCTGTGTAAAAGCTGAAGGATTTTTTTCTTCTTGGGTCTATGATGGAAAAAAACCTCTCTCACTTTTTTCAAATGCATCTTTTATTGCTCATAAACATCATTTGAATAAAACCTATCCCGATGTGTGGATAAGGGATTTGTAGAAATGAAGGGAAATGAAGGGGATGAGGGGCTTCTAAATTCTTGAGAAAATTTTGGGAAGTAGGGAGGGATGTTA
Organism: Pinus taeda; assembly: GCA_000404065.3. Classification (NCBI taxonomy): domain Eukaryota; kingdom Viridiplantae; phylum Streptophyta; class Pinopsida; order Pinales; family Pinaceae; genus Pinus; species Pinus taeda. The sequence continues at coordinate 8,672 of APFE031354667.1, read as the reverse complement.
AGAAGTAGGGGAAAGTGGTATTTCAAGGATTGCATGAGGGGAAGGGTTCCAAAAGGGAAAAACATAGGCCTAGCCTAGAAAAGTGTCAAATTGTAGCAATATGCTAGGGTTTGTGGGAAAATGATGAATTTGAGGGATATAAGTGATGGGAAGTGTTTAAGAAGGTATATTAATGACAGGGGAAGGTGTATGAGCATCAATATATAGGTTTTGTTGATGATTTGACCATCGGATTCATGAAACCAAGTAAAATTGCCTTCAAAACAATAAGAGAGGGAAATGAGCCTTACCAAGCACAACTGAAGCACAAACAAGGTGTAAAATGACCCATTGGAACCTAAAATAATGATGACAACTCTTTTAATGATGGTACACTCAGTCGAATGGTGACATGGACCAATACTTGGAAAACTTTGGAAAGAGTGAAAACAATCCTAGACCTAATACCTAGTGACCAAATTTTACTTGAAGACTCACTGAAATGACAAAAATTTGACTTTGACACCCCAAGACCACTTTATAAGAGCATATTTGATCACTGGTGGAAGGCTACAAAGACTGACACTAACACCATCCTTCTTTTGTAAAAATATGATTGGGCTCCCACAGGGTGAAGAACTTGGTCTGATGTGCCCTTTTTATAGCAACTGCTGGATTTGTCACTTGATCTCTTTATTTTCCAGAATGGATTGACGATATGGCACCCATTGGGTAGGGGTGCTCCGGGAGTCAGATTGATCAAATGATTGACCTGACAGTGCAAGGGTACCACTATTGTGAGGAGAAGATATCCCCATATTCTTCCATGAACTTATCCACCTGCTTCTGATGTGTGGAGGAACCCTTCCCAGGGACCTTAGATGTGGCCATGATCTTCCCCTTACCTTGAGATCGAATTAGAAAGAAAAGAAATTTATCAGGTTGGGATATGATCCTACCGCATTTCTTAGCAGAGGTCAAAGAGATAGCAGTAGGTAGTGCTACCTCTGATATCCTTATAACTTATTTTCCAAAGTAAAAATAACAGTGCGAGGCATAGGCTCATACACATCATGGCACTTCCACAAGTATGGTTGGCCTAATAATACATAACAAACATCAAGAGGAGCAACATCACAAAGTACCTCATCCATGAAGGGCTTGATGTTGTAGGGAAGGCAACATCATTAGCTAATGAAGAGATATCGTCCTTGGTGAAGCCACCCAGTGGTGTATGGATATAGGTGTGGTGTGGTCGGTAAGCTCAACCACTTCATGACCTCTACTGAAATGAGGCTCTTTTGGCTTCCTCTATAGACAATGAACTACAACGAAGAACCATTCACGCACATTTGTGAGTGGAAAAGATGCTCTCCCTCCTCTGGATCTTCAGTCTCAATCTTTTGGATCTTGGTGGTGGAAATTGTGGAGCTGGGTTCTGCATCAATAATATGCCTCCATTTTTCATTCTCTTTATTGAGTTCTGACTCAGAGTCATATTATGTATTTGACTTTGGAGTCCTCAGCTTGGCCACTAGTGACTTCTTGGCTCGCTACTCACTTGTGTTGTGTGTGGGGCTCTTATGGAACTCACACCATTTTCCTATGTCCTTCTTTGTCTTCATGGTGTTGTTCTTTGATTACAGCTTTGGCAGGTTTTCCTGGGTCACCTCGCTTTGGCTTTGTCCATTGTTCTGTGGTTTGGGGGCACCTTTTCCTTGTTTTGGATTCGCAGATCCAAAGTCTCACTTCTTCTGTTTAAATTTCTACTCAATCTTGATAGCATATCAATAAGCGACACCAAACGAGAAGATGTCCAAGAACTCCATCTCATGCTGGATGTACTTGTGTAGACAGATGCAGTACTTGAGTACCATATTCCACTTAGAATCCTTGATACCCAACTTCATGTGAAGGGTATGAAAAATATTTGTGAAATTTAGCACGTCTTGGTCCCTTCCCTGCCATAGTGTGGTCCAATTTATGTATTCACATTCATAGCTCTTGACATGGTAATATTGTTCCTTGATGGCATCTTAGAAAAAATTCCAAGTGGGTGCGGCTAAAAACAGTGAGGGTTCCCTCTCATGCCTATTCTCACAGTAGGTTTCCCACTAGTTCTTGTTGGGACAGGGTCCCCTGGGTCAAATTTTGTTAAGTTTTGTAAATTTGTTGTAAAGTTTCCACATTTTGAGGAGTGGAGCGTGAGTAGCACAGATGAATAGGAGTCAAAGGGGCTTTAGGAAGTCAAAAATGCCCTAGTTTGTTAAAGTCAAGTTGTTTTGAGACCCTTAATGAAGAAGAATATAAAAGGAAGTCATAGAAGAGTCATAGGATGATAAGCAATAGGAAGTTCATGAGTTGAGTCTTAATTTGTCTATTCGATACTTAAGCGAAGGGGAAGGCTCCTGCAGCTATGTGCATGGATACCTTGGTAAGTCCGCAGCTGAGTGCATGGGCCCTTGCAACTATGTGCAAAGGGATGGAAAGAGTTTGTATCTGAGGATCTAAATCATAATAAAGACATATTTTGAAGTGATATTTTTGTAACTGTTATTACTATTTATTTATGAAATTGTTGTATTTTTGAACTGTTGAATATGTTATCCATGTTTAGCGCAATTGGCGAAGGACATAAGTTTGTTAACTGTTATTTACTGTAAGTTTTGGGTTTCAAGGGTTAGGGTTCGTGAAGGTCAAGATAATACCTAGATCCATAGAAAACACATCGCATAGCTCTCTAGATGTAGAAACCTAGTTTTAGCATCCCCCAATACTTCCTAGGGTGCGAATGCAGCCTTCCCTATGCGGGTTGTTGCCGAAAGGGATGGTAATGTAGGGTTTTTTTTGGTTAGCACAACTAACTCCGAACATGGGTCAAAGCCCCATTAAGTCAACAAATGGTTTCGTTGTCAGGATCGGGATCTTTTTGAGGAACGTGTGATGTAGGGTCCATGGAAACCAACAAAGAAGGAGATTTAGAAGAGGATAGATCGGAAGTTTCACGAGTGTACAACACAAGAAAATAGGAATCTGTGTCTATCAAAAGAAGAATGGTTGCAGAGATATCTATATACTGAAGAACCCAAAGTTTTATTTTTCTCTTTTCTATATGAATTATATGAATGGTTGGCTAAATTAGTAGATGGTCAACCTACTTGGAAGCTAGATAACCCTATTGTGTTGACTCCATAGTTAGTGAAATGCCTAGAAGGATCAGAGTATAAGGTTGCGAAGGTTGTCAATTATTGGATCGATAGTATTTTGGGCAGATTTATCACTGATTTCGCAATTGATACGTCTGATAGTTATAGCGAATATGAACACTAGTTTTTCAAAGGACCAAGAGGTAAGTATTTGAAGCCTCTAAAAAACCTAGATTAAAATGTTATTGTGTAAGAAACGGGTTATGACACTAAATTGATGTTTAAAAGAGGCTCGGAGGGAGTTACGTGAAGTGGGAAAGCGTTCAGAAAAGATCTAGATACAATTGTTGAGTACAGTCCTCTATTGGGAGCATCCGATAGTGAAGAAGAAAGAAATAGTCAGAAGATTCTCAGAGGTGCACCACAGTCGGCAGATCAGGGCACTATGGGAATTCCGCATCCATCCACTCCACCTCTACCATCACCTCCACCTCACACACCTACACCTCCACCTCCACCTCCACCTTCGATATTCAGTATGGCGAACACTATGAAGATGCGTATATTCAGGGGTCTAGGGATAGAAGACCCTAATCAATTCTAGTTGGTAGTAGATGCTATGTGGAATTCAAACTAGATAACGGATGATCATCTGAAGAAAGCATAGTTGGTCACAACATTGCAAGATAGGGAACTTAGTTGGTATATTAAGTACAGTACGACTCATCTCCCTACATCATTGAAAGACACAAAAGATGCACTGAATAATGAATTCATAAAGTCAAAGTCTCAAGCCTAGTATGTGACTGAGGTCAAATAAATTAAGCATAAGGTGAATGAATCTACATGGGATATTGATCATAGGTTGAAATTTATGATACAACAAGCTAATCTACAGATCTCGGACGAGTAACATAACGACTGGTATATTGCTATGTTGTTGCCTCATTTGAGATTACCATTGTCACAACAGAAGTTTGGATCATAGGTTGAAGCACTGGAAATTTCTATGAAGTTGGAGGCTTTGCCTATTTAGGATAAGAATCTAGGAGTGCAGTCAATTTAGACCTAGTTGGCTAGCTTGCATATGGAGTTGCAGGATCTAAAAAAGGGAAGAGGTAAAAATGAGACTAGTTTTGAAGTATGGTGCTTAAAATGAAAAGGAAATGGTCATGACAAGGATCATTGCCCAATATATCAAAACTATCTAATTGGGGGAGGTCCTAGCCCCCTAAAGCTAGAAACTTCTATTGGATCAAGTAATGGTGTGATGCCATGGTGTGCTATCTACCAAATAATAGGAAAACAATCAACTTACAATTGCCATTTGTTGCATAATTTTGTACAGACTCCCCAATAACTATTCTGTAGTTTTTGTAAGTTTGTAGGCCATGATGAGCACAACTGTCGAAGCTATTATTTAATGATGGACAAAACTCTGACATATAGGGTACAAGATGAGACACGTCCACAGTAGGATCAAGGTGCACCTATAGCACATGGAGGATTCCAAGGATGAGGAAGAGGATGAGGGGGAGGAGCTAGAAGAGGTTGCAGACATGTTATTTGTTACAATTGTGGGGAACCAGGCCACTATGCGCGAGATTGTCAAAACCTGACACACCCATCTTGCCAAAATTTCTAACATTTTTACCACGTAATAGAAGATTGTTGTATACTCATCATAAAGATGCAAGAGAAGAAGAACCAACAACCCACTCAAAAAATCCATATGATGAGGTCAGAACCACGCAAGGATGGCCTAAGCATTAATATAGTTACGCGAAGCGGTATAACTAATGGGGAAGACAAAGTTGAAGGGAAACAACTAGAAGAGAATCCATGGGTGCAGAGGGCTACTAACAAAGATACTAAATTTTATTTTCATAAGGAAAATGAAAAATTTATGGAGGCAATGTAGAGCTTTGTGGATTCAAGGTCTTCCTGTTGGGAGCGAGATCCCCCAAGGATAGTTTTGGGGCCAAATGCCCATATTTGAGTGAAATTTTGTAATAGAATTGTAAAGACTCCGCATTTTGTGGTCGCAGAGTGCAATGGTGTCATGTGTCATAAAGGGTAGTCTGCCCTTAGTTTTGTAAAGTAAAGTTGGCTGTAAGAGATCTACCCATGGTCCGCAGACCATGGGATTGTATAAAAAGATCTAATCTCTAAGTAGTTATAGATTCGTAGCTATGAAGTAAGAAGTCTAAGTCTTGGGTTGTAGCGTAGGTAGAGGATCTGCAGCTGAGTGTGTAGAGGCCTAGGGTAGAAGTCCGCAGACTGCGCGAACCTGTACAACTGTGAGCGCAGGGCGGACAAAGTTTGTAAACACTTGGAAGATATTAATAAAGAGAGATATTGATCCGGATTTAAACAGGAACGCAACAAATTACAGAGATAACCATATACACAAATATGCAGCGGAAATAATACTTCATTTCATTAATGGAAAATACTGAAATATGCTTAC
>APFE031354662.1:181268-196268 GCA_000404065.3 Pinus taeda | reverse complement strand
TTTTGTAAACATTATTATTTGAATTTTGGACATGGAAAATGTTGACAGTTGCTCACTTGCTAGATAAATCATAATATGCTCTATGTTTTATGTTTTATAATATGCTTAAATGTTTTATGTTTTATAATATGCTTAAAAATTTGATGTATGTTTGTAATAGCTAGAATATAAATGATTGTTGTACATACTAGTAACTACAATGCAATCATGGATGCCATATCTATCTTGATTTATGAAAAAATATGCATGTTTTCATGTCTTCTACAATTAATTTGGTATTTGGGATGTTTGTTTCGAGTATAAATGCAAAAAAATATAAAAATATATATATATATAGCAGACGCTTCCGTGGACGCTTCGCTTCCTAGATTTTTGGAAAATGATGCTCCGGCGTCCCCGATTCCAAAAAACGCTTCCTCTTCGTGCAACATTGCATGGAACCACAGATCAACCAGATACAAACAACAAACATGCCAGAAACAATGGAACCTAGTGGGTACAAGCGTACACATTCATCAGACAATTCAGATTCAGACAAAGACAATACTAGACCTGATGATATTCATCTCGCACTTGTCACTACTTCACCGCCTCAAGGGGGTTGGCGCAAGGTTGAGAAGAAAAAAGGGAGGAAGACCTAGTTTTTCGCTCATTGTATATTAGTTCGTTTTCCTTTGTATGTTTATGCCTATCATCGGCCAATGGCCTGGTGATGCTTGGTTATCAGTAAATGCAACACGTAATTTTATTTTCATTAATAAAATTACGCCTTTTTCCTTGGAAAAAAGAAAAGGCATGTCTTAGAGACATGCTTGTTCGTGAAAGGGTACTTACCTAGCTGTATATACAGGACCCTCATTCCCATTTGTATCATCCTACATCAATTCTTTAATACAATATACCTTTTACAATTACTATCATACGATGGATGTCTTTTCTACGAAGTATTTTAATATTTCCGTTGCGTATATGATTTTTGGTCGTTACATTGGTATCGAAGCCATGCCTAATCCAAGCATTGGTCATCAACCTTGTGCTAGCCTTGTTGTCGCAACTAAAGCATTTCGCTATTGAAGTTGGAGATTCTCCATTTTTTCCATTTGGCCCTTGGCCATTACCAAAAAGAATTTGGAAAAAAATTATTATAAAAAATAAACCAATAAACAAATAATTAATATATAGGAGGAAAAAATAAAAAGTCAAGAAAATATTATATAAATAAAAGAATTATCTTAAAAAAAAATTAAATCATAAATAAAAAATAAAAAGAAATTGACTTCATACATTTCCTAAGCATGATTGATGTTGGCTATAAATGGGACAAGATTGTCCTTTATTCCTTCTACCATCAGAGTCATGGCCACCTATTCTAATTCTCTGAATTTTACTTTGTCAACATCACTAGAGTCACATGAAGGCTTCTTTACTTTTCCCTTGACCAAGTCTAGTACCTTGTTCTCTTTCTCCTCCTTTTCCTTCTTTATCAATCTCCTCATAATCTGCAAACGATTTATCTACCTTATTTGCCATGTTGTAGAAGGATTTTCGAAAACATTGTCATGCTCAATATGGGCATCATCATATGCCATTTTCCTTCTTCGTGTTGCACGTCCAATCTCTGGGTCAAAAGACTTAAGTTTTCCTTCACCTTGTTTGAATTTCTTCCTAGTTATCATTCACTCTCACAATTCACATCAACAAGAAGACAGCTCTTATACCAAACTTGATCCAGTATGCCTCTGATACCAGCATGATCCAAGATCTTTTCTTTGGTTGATGTTAGCAGAATTGCATGAAAGAGCATGTAAAAACCATATAGGCAAACATTTAAAGAAGAAGATAAAGACAATGCACAAAATCTTGATAACAGAGTTCATCCAATGTGGACTATGTCTCTGGACCCTGCTTCAATAGTGGGGAGGCCGCTTCATTCATCTCATAAAAAAGAAAGGCAAGTACATGGAAAAATACATCATTATACCTCCAATCCAGCGAGTGACTTGAAATTTGACTACTCAAAACACAGCACCAGTAGGTCTGCTTCGTCCTCATAAGACTTTTGACTATAAATATGACCTATGTCTAAACGGGGCATTGTTGTCTCGAACTTCGTCTCTAGAAATTAATGAAAAATATGGGTTTCTGCCACAACCCTTGAGATCTTTTGCTCAAATCCCAAATCCAACTACACCATTGAAATCCTTACGAAACTCTAAGTGAAATGAGTATAAACTCAAGGATATTCTGCCACTGTCATCTTGGACCCTAGGGAAACTTCAAGATTCCACAACAAAATCTTTGCAGGAATATTTTGGAAATATTCCTCCTGGAACCACACACCCTCTTGGTTCCGCACGCAGAGTTTTGTCCCCGTACTGGTTCCCATCGGCTCTGTGAAAATTCAGAAAACCCCGAATGCTACTGCAGCGACTGATTAAGTTTCTTCTATTTGTTAAATGAACTAAACAAATTATTTACTACATCCTACAGCAAATATCGAAACTGATACACTGCATCCTTCACAAATACAATACTGCGAAGGAGAAATAATGTTGGAAGAATAGATGCACACACACAAATACACAATTTTTTTTTTACCAATGTCCCTAGAAAAACCCAACTTGGGAAAACCGGTGCAGCAGTTGAGGGTTTTATTATTAGGCAGTAGTAAATCTCAGTACAAAACTATAGATGCTCAAATCTAGCAATCAATACAAAGAAATAACTGACAGAAAGTCTAGTGAGAAAAATCTCACTCCAATTGACGATCCGACACTGACCTTAGCTCAAGATGAGCTGCTCTCTGCTGCCTCTGCATAGTCCCAGTGTTAGCCTACGCAGTGTTGCATCCCACAACTCGGACTAGCGTCTCTCTCGCTAACTAGTCAGTTGTTTTCTGGAAGATCGATTCTTCGGGCTCCCACTCCGGCTTCCGGCACTGTGTCGCTGCTTCTCCCCAACAAAATACAGATTCCCCTCTAAAGCACTACATTGCCTCTTTGCTCTACGCTGCCTCTTTGTGGCTCTCACTGCCTCTTTGCTATGTGTTAGATAATCTAGGGAAAAGTAGTGTTGTGGTGATTCTCCGAGACTTGATAACAATTTGTGAAGTCTTTTTACTTTTTCTTAGTTAACTTATACTTCTTGTTCTTATTAGTGCATATGTGTGCTTCATCAAACTGCTACTAAAACAAAATAACAACAACACAAAATTTGGCTCTCTGCTAGGGACAAACGTTCTCCACTCTTAAGAGGGAAACCCTTTGTAAGTTTTCTCTTACTAAAGCTTCTTATTTGAACAACTGCCAAACCCTAGACCCTTGACTAAGATCTCCTCCAAGCATGAGTCAAATCCTTCCTATTTCTGCACTGTCACTTCCGGCACATCTTCTGGCACTTTATCCTCTAGGGTAGGAAACCCTAGAATATTAGGGCTCCTCTTCTTTGCTATAAGGAGGACCTTCTTTGCTAACCTTGGGATACCTTGTAGACCTACTTGCACATTCGAATTAGGCTTCTTATGTTGCTGCCCTAAACTGATGTCAAGCCCTTCCTGCTCCTCGTACGTGTGACTGTTTCTAGCCCTAGAAACAGTCCTCTTCTTCCTTTGCTTGTGAAGCTGCCTTCAACGCTAGAGTAGGAGACCTTTATTACCTAGTTTCTATCCCAAACCATAAATGATATGTCACTGTACTTTTTGTTGTTGATCTAGGCGCAGTCTGTCCCTTACTCCTTCGCACGTGTGGCTGCAGAAACCCTAGAAAGCAGCCCCTTAACTTCGTTGTTCTTCCTTCTTGTAACGATGTCCTTGTAGCCACTTTTCTCACCTTTTATTCATCCTTTTAGCCTTCTTCTTCCTTGCGGATTTCAGAGATGTGAGTGTGTGTCCAAATGAGGAGTGGACAGCCTCTATTTATAAAGGTCTGCCCCTCCTCCTTGAAGCTGACATGACTGTCCCTAAAGCCGACTTGTAGTTGCATTATATTTCAAAATTTATTCATTGTTTTTGCTGCTTGTAGAATTCATTGGTGCTAGGAGAGGATTTGACCACGCTTGGAGTTATTTCCTTGACCTTGTATGATGAGTTACATGATGTAACATGCCCTCAAAGAGTCTTTTCATAATTACATTTTGACTTTGACTCTCTAAAAGCACTTCAAAATGTGCTTAACCTATTTTCAATGAGCAAGAAACTCATTGACAAATAATACAAAAATAATCTCTTTTCTTGAATAAGTACATAATACAAATATCAAAATTTACATTTATGAAGACCGAACCTAGTTACATTTTCTCCAATACTCCCTCTTAACTAGGGAGGTATTCATACAACATTACAAGGTGTTTGGCAATTTTCAATCTTGAAGAATTCACATAAGAGAAACCGGATTAGCAATCCATCTGTTATAACATCATATCCATCAACATCGTCATAGTGCAAGGCCTTGACTAACAGCTCCATCTCTTCACGAGACCATGAGCCACAATGCTGGCGAGACCAATGATTTATAGACACCTTCATCATTGCCTCTCAAGGTACATACCCACTCAGGTGTTCTCGAGTATGACCTAGGACTATTCTTATCTTGGGTTCCCAGCGCTCAAAGAATATTGATCCTCTTGCCTACTCTTGTCTTGGATGCCCTACACATCCTCAAAGAGTATCGGATCCCAGATAATTACCTAATCCTTTCATTCTTTCTTCCCAAGTGAAGACAAGAATGTTGTGTCTATCTTGTGTTCACTTTTCCATTCATGGCCTTCATCTAGACTTACAGCTACAAGGCCCATGAAAAGGAAAACACAACTGTCACTCCTTTGTAATCAGGGGTGATTCAAAACTCCCTCTTGATCAGGGACCTGTCAGAGCTCCCTCTTAACTGGGACTCTTTCCTTCATCAGCAGCTTCTTCTTCATGGGTCCTTCAGTTGCATGATCTCCTTCCTTTCTTGATGTCATGAAGTCTTCAATCGAACTTCTTCTCGGTAGGGCACCATCCATCCATCACTTTCCTTCTTGGTTTGACTATGTCATTGCCTGTGTTCTGTGCTTCATTAATGACAACAACAATGACTCTTCACATATATATGAATATGTTCTGTGTTACTATATAGTTTCAACAATTTTTTCTTAATTCTTTTTGTAATAATTTAGACTGAAGAAAAATAAAATAAAATGCTCCCTTTTATGGTTTTTGCTGTATTTCTGTATTAGAGAGAAGGAGAAGCTACACAGAAAATACCTAATATTTTCTTTCTGGCTTTGTCCAAGACCTTATTTTTATTATGCAATGACTTACTCTTTATCTTTATTGACTGATAAAACGGTAAAACTGTGAAAGGAGAATATTTTCATTAAGAAAATAATTTTGCAAAATGTAGAAGTGGATGAAAACACAATGGATGAACTAACCAGAATACTTTTTCATTATTTTCAGAAATCTTCTGAAAGAAATTCTGTAGTATACTTCAAGAAACACACATTAGTTTCATTGAGGATCTTTTGAAAATGTGCACACATTCTTCAATGTTGAATATTCATTTCAATTATTAAAGTTTCACACACTATACATGTTTGTCCTTTCTTCTGTTCACCTTGTATTTTTCACAATAATAGTCATGATTAAGAAAAGAAGCAAAAAAGTGTGGGTCAAATAACCAAAGAATCAAAAGGCTGGTTATGAAATCAGACCACAACCCTTGAACTGAATCAGACCACACTCTAAATCAATTTAGTGGCATTAGGTCTCAAAATTCAACTCACCATAGATAAAGCCTCACTAACTCATTTTTAGGCATAAGTCCTTTCTCCTCCATCCTATGGTTTGTAGTGTGTCACATTCATCCATCACATATAGAATGAAAAGCAATTTAAAGTGAGATTATTCTCGAATTTAACCTTGACAATGTTACATATATAGATGATATAAAGGACAAATTCAACTGTGGAAACACATATTGACATTTGTTACACGTTATCAATACAACATGTAGTAGATATTGAAATTCCCAGTAAAAATGTTTTCTTATCCAGGATTTTTTTTATCTTGTTTTGTACGGAGTAGTGTATAGAAACAGTAAAAGCTACAGCTATAAAGAGAAGTAAACCACTGAAAGAAAGAATACAGCCTATTTTTAAAGCATTAATTGAGCCATACAACTCAAAGAAACAGACCATAAGTCTAATAAGAAAGTTTGATATACCTGCAAACAGCGAACAACAACACAATGCAATATACTGTTTTGTGGGAAGTCGCTTAAAAGCTTCAACAGTTTTGCCAAGACACCACTTGAAATAATATGTTCCTCCACCAAGGATAAGCAAGGCAAAAGAATGATACATATAACTTCAACTATGGCAACTCGATGCAATCCAGCTCCACAATCAACAGCAGTCCCTTGAGAAGGCTCCATGTCTAGAATAGAAATGAGTGTTGGGAAATTGTTGACCAAATATTTCACACCCTGTAAGGATGTGAGCTTTATAAATACAAGCTTTAAACAAAATAACATTAAATCCTATACACAGAATATAATGATTAACAATTGTGTAAATAAAAGATTTATGGAAGAATTAGTTTGCAACATAGCTTAGATGAGCTCAGATATATAAATTTATGGTATTTGGATAAATGGGGAATGCCAGTGTCTCGAAAACAAACTCCACAGATTTGTGAGTATGTTTGGGTTTTCCAATAGTTTAAATTTAAAATGTTCAATGCCTGTCTAGTCTTAGTCTTGATATCACTTACTAAATAACTCTTAAAACTTTTAATGCCAGTGTCTTAGTTTGAAGCTCTAAAGGCTAGTTGACTTGACTTTTAATGGCTAGTAAACTCAAACTTACCACCATTTTACTTGATCTCCAACACCTTGATGATCTTTACTGTTCTACCACCTAGGTTTACTGTAACTCAACCTAATTTCATCTAGGTCTTGCTTTATTTGACCAAATTATGCCCTATGTTGCCACATCATCATGCCTTGTGTTGCATCTCTGACATCCTTGGGAATTTGGAGAAACTAAGACATGGGTTTTGTTCCCATTCTTTTGTAAATCAATTTTGACATTTGCATGTCAACTTTTGTCAAGCATTGCCCCTGTTTTGCCACCAGAAAACCTGTAGTACCTATTGACCAACTGTGAATGACAATAACCTAAGCATGCCTTCACTGATTGAAAAAATTCCATGTGGCATGTCATCCTCTCTTCAAGCTTAACAATATAAGACCAAGTTAACCTTTTGACTTCTAGGAGCCCTTGCATCGAGAAATGTGAACATCATTGGGAAGCATGAAAAGTTGATAACTATGAGACTACCATGTTGAGAAACATTTGAAAGATGCTACATCAAAGCCCGAGCCATGTTGCCACCTACAAATTCAGTAGTCTCATAACCATGTGGTAAGACATAGATGCACTAGACGTGGGCTAGACTAGCCCCTACACTAGCAACCACCCCTACAAAAACAAGTCTCCTCCAAATCCATGATTCCTCAAGTAAGCCCATCAAAGGTCCTCTAGGATGAAAGGAACAATGGTGAACTCAAGGGACCAACCATGATCTAATACAAACAAGGTCTAGGATACCTAATACAAGGCCTCACATGGTTGTTACAAGGCTTTAACTTGAGACCATGCGCTTACAATGGTGTGAAAAATGTTACAATATAAATGTAGGTATCCCTGCTAGTATAAGGGGTAACAAGCCACTAACTTGCTGGTCAAACAGCCATTACTTTGTTGTTTTCTTACATGTTATATTGCAAATTAGCAAGTGAAAACAATACATGGAAGGATTAAGGACACCCCCTTAAGGTTGGCACACACCAGACTGACTCTCCCTAGTTGGGAGGAGATGTGGGCAGCTCTTCGACAGAAAGAGATCAAGAGGTTGACCAAGGCGGGGAGTAGCAGTAAGGGAGTTCGAGTCAAGAAAGAGAAGGAGGAGGATGCAGCTCTAGCATCTGCGGGACAGCAAGGGAAGAGGAAGAAGAAGGACATCTCCAAGGTCAATTGCTTCAACTGTGGGGAGCTGGGACATTATGCATCTCAGTGCCCCAGGAAGAAAGGCAAGGGAGAAGCTTCTGATTCAAAGGCAGCTCCAGCTAAGGCCGAGAAGGATGTCGAGTTTGATGACGATTGTGCCACAAGTACTCATGCGCCTCTAGAGAAAAGGTGGGGAGACATCAAGTTGTAGTCAGGAGGACTACATACTAGGGGCAAGATCCTTGAGGTGCCCAAATTCTTGGATCACATCCGGCTACGAGAGCCCTTAACGACAGTAGCATGATGACAGGTGTTGGGTGGAGCAAGGTGTGATGGGGCGATAATGCAGTACTAGAGTGTAGTAGTCTGTAGCAACGCAGTGGAGTTTGCAGCAATGCGAGAGGCACAGAAGAGATTGCAGCAGCGCAATGGCAGCAAAGGAAGCATAGGATAGCAGCAGAGGTAGCTTCAACATCAGGAGGCTTCCAAACCGACCGGGATGTCAGTGTTTAGGTGAAGTCAGTTACTTACTTCTCGGTAACTGAGTTGCAGTGCAGCAGTTAGCAGTGCCAGTGCTATGGGCAGTGTGAGGCAGCATGTTGAGAGGGAGTTGCAATACAAATGTAGCAGTGGCAATGGCAGTGTCATGGGCAACAGTACAGGAAGTAGTAATACAGTGGATGTGAGCTAGCAGGCCAAGCATCATCACAGGTACCGATGTGGAGGATCAATGTGATGTTTCTATGGTAAAGCATTACTAGAGCACATTCCTCACTAAGAGGGAGTGTTGATTTTTGGTAGCATCGGATGTGCTCTAGCCATGAAATTTGGTGGAGAGTCTAAGGCACATGAGATCTCCAAGACTCGGAAATTGTTTGGAGAAATTCCACCCAGATGAAGAGATATTAAAATAATTAATATTTTTAATGGGGCTCCTAAGTCTAAACTTAGGAAAATTAAAAAATTAATGTGTATTAATATAATATGGTTGAGAAAGTTCTAAATAACGAGGATCAAGCGAGATCTAATCTTAGCCGTTGATTAGGGACTTAATCTCGGTCGTTGAATCGTCAACAAGAAAAGTATAAGAGGAGGCTTGAGGGTCAGTTGGTAACACACCAAGAGAGATCAGTCAATTCGATTTTCTGGGGCGAGGTTTGCTGAGGAAATCGAACAAGTGATCAGTTACAATGAGGGGCAGTTCAGCAAGAGGCTGAAGAATACATATCAGAGAGGCAACAAAGAGTCGGAAGAGGCAACGCAGAGCCTAGGAGGGCTGATACAGAGGCCAAGGAGGCCAGTGCAGAGGATGCAGAAGCCGCAAAGGCAAACGCAGAGGACACAGAAGTTGCAGAGGATGCAGAAGCCATAGAGGCAGACGCAAAGGACGCAGAAAGCTGCAGAGGCTAACGCAGACAGCACAGAGGCTGTAAAGGCTGACATTGGGCTGAAGAGGCTACGCTGAGGAGGTTCTGTGAGGCAGACTGAGAGCATATTAACCGAGAGAGGGTGACACAGTACCAGAGAGGGTGACACAGTTCTAGAGGAGTGCTTGGAGCAGCTTTCGTTGTCAGCACAAGGCACAGTCAGAGTCACTGTGGGGTTGTTCATCCGGCTGCTAATTTGCCTGAATATTGTCTCTGAAGAGAGGTTCTACTGCCAAGGAAATTCTCTGAAGGGTGAGCAATTTCTAGCACCCTAGATGTATTCAAAATCTGCTTAATAATAAAACCCTCTACATGTTGCACCGATTTTCCTGCATTGGGTTTTTTCGGGGACGATTGTCCAAAAATAACGGTGTCCCTTGTTGTTGTCTCAATTTATTTCAGCTGTTGATCTGTATATTTGTGAAGGTTGCATTTGTGTTTACTTCAATATTTATGCATTTAAATAACTTGTTAATGCAAAGAACAAGTCGGAGATGGTAAACCAAAAAATGCAATAGGGGTTTTTGATGTGTTAGAATCATTAATTTTCACACTCAGGATCCCCCTTCAGCTCCTCAACTTCCAAAATGGGTCCGCACTACTCGAGATGCGACAAGTGCTCTTGCAGGGATCCTATAGATCAACGTCATACACGTTCTCAGTTCGATAGAGCCTCTTCTTTACTGGCTCAAGCTTCAGGGAATTATGATCCTGGCACCTTTGCAGAACCCTTAGGCCATCCAAATTGGAACACAGCTATGAATGAAGAATATTGTTCATTACTGGCAAATGATACATGGGACCTTGTTCCTCTTCCAAAGGGACAAAAACTTGTTAAATGCAAATGGATTTACAAAACCAAGTTTGGACCAGATGGAAAAGTTGATAAACATAAAGCTCATCTTGTTGCTAACGGGTTGTCACAAGTTGAAGGCATTGACTATACTGAAACCTTCTTCCCTGTTGCCAAAATGAAATTTATCCGCCTTGTTCTTTCCCTTGCTGCCTCTTTCAAATGGGAAGTCCATGAAATGGATGTTAAATCCGCCTTCTTGCATGGGAACTTGCAAGAAGAAATCTATATGGAACAACCTCCTAGCTTTATACAAACAAACTCCAGCCTTGTATGTCGGCTTAAGAAATCCCTTTATGGTCTCAACCAAGCCCCTCGGGCTTGGTATGCCAAATTGGATAGCTTTCTTTTAGATAATGGCTTTTCTAGGTGTCATTCTGACAATACTGTCTACACCAAGAAAGTGGGTAAGTCTCTTACCATTCTTGTTCCTTATGTTGATGATCTTATCATTACTAGTAGTGATCCCAACCTTATAAACCATGTGAAGTCCAACCTTGAAAAGCAGTTTGAAATGACAGACTTAGAACACTTGCATTATTTTCTTGGTCTTCAAGTCTTGCAATCCAAAAAAGGTATTTCCTTTTCCCAAACCAAGTATGCATGTGATCTTCTACGCCACTTCCACAAGGAAGACTATAAGCCAAACCCTTCTCCCTTTCAATCTGGAGCCAAACTTTCAATCACTTGTACTTCCCCTGGAGTTGATGCTACCTTATACCGTCAACTTGTTGGAAAACTTTTGTATCTGACCCATACTTGTCCTGACCTTTCCTTTGTTGTTGGCCTTGTTGCTCGATTTATGCAAAACCCATATGAAAGTCATTAGAAAGAAGCTAAAAGAATACTTCGTTATGTTCGAGGTATAGTTCACTTTGGGATTCATTACAGTGCAGAAGCATCTCCTCTATTGGATGGTTTCACTGATTTTGATTGGGCTAGTGACCCTGACGATCGAAAGTCTACTGCGGGTTATGTCTTCACTCTTGGTTTTGGACCTATTACATGGGCTTGCAAGAAACAAAGTGTTATTTCTCTTTCTTCAGCAGAAGCAGAGTATCATGGCGTCGTTGAAGCTAATAAGGAAGCCCTGTGGCTTCATTAGATCCTGTTAGAGTTTGGTTTTCAGCAGCAGCATCCAACTACACTTTGGTGTGATAATCAAAGTGCCATTCAATTATGCAAAAATCCAGTCCGACATCAATGCAGCAAACACATTGAACTACACATGCATTTCATTAGAAAGTTCATTCATGACCATGTTCTTGAAGTTTAATATTGTTCAACCGATGATCAAGTTGCAGACATCTTTACAAAGGCTCTCACAAAGGCGAAGTTTACTAAACTTTGATTTATGGTTGGAGTTCAGGAAGTTGTCACTAAGGGGGGATAGGCTTTGATGCCTCCTTCCTTCTCCTATTGTGTAATCTTTGTACATCCTTCAATCTTATCCCAAGTAGTTCTTAAGGGGGGATGTTAGGATATTCCGACACATAGGAAATAATTAAGTACAACTTGGTCTAGTGTGTAGTTAGGTAAAGTGTGTTTCTTTAGTATGTACTTTTTGTAACTTACAATCTGATGGTCTGTTGGGTCCCTATAATACTAGTGATTACCCCATTACTATTGTAGTTGTATCCCTTATTAATATTGTTGTGCCTTATTGTCCCCATATTGTTATTATTATGCCCCATCGAATCACTCTATTGTTATTTCTGTGGCTTTATATTATTATTGTTAGGTCCGCTGGGTTATATTCTGACTCCTTAGACTCCTATATATAGAAAGGAGGTTTTGTCATTTGAATCATCCAAGAATTGTTCTTTTATGTAATGTAAACGAGGTTGCCCCCTCGAAGAGGCTAAATTCTAAGGCATTGATCTATCTTTTCTATCTTTTTGTGAGCTGGTTTTCATAACATTCGGTATCAGAGCTTGGATTCTAGCGTTTCGCTGCTTCAAATAGGTCATCGTGGCATTTTCGCTTCTGCGACATTTCAAAAGCTAAAAAAAAAAACCCATTTGAGAAGACATCGCGCTGAACCTCGGGTCCGAATTTCAGAGCTTTTCGCGCTATATTTGTGGAGATATGGTCTGAGGAAGTTGGTCTTTTTGCAGACTCCTGAATTACATTCCAAACAGGTGACCTGGGGAAAATCGTCGTAACTCTCTCTCTGAGCATCGCATTGGAATTTCGTAAGAAGTTACAGAAAGAAGACGGACTATAGTTTCTTGTATATATTTTTCAAAGCCAAAGGTCGAAAAAGTGACTCATGGCACGTCGTACAAGTTCGCTCTACTGAACTAGTCTATAATCAAGTCACTCTGGGAGATTTCGCATAACTCTTCCTTGGAGAATCCAATTTGGATCAGACTGGTGGCATTGGAAAGAGGACACAGAGGGCCACTGCAAGTCGCAATTTTAGAACTAGATGATTGGAAAGTACAGAGATACATCAGAGGCAATATCGAGCTCCTACAAAATGAAAAAATGTGTGTAGATTTTTTTTAATTTTTGCTTAAGCTTGGTTTGAAAATTTATTTTGAAGGAATTCAAAGGGCATAGTAGAGCATTATTATCGGTAGCTGATGCCCTGAGGAAAGAAAATACAAACACCTAGTAAGCAACCTGAAATCTCTAGCATGACTCAGGAAGAAAAGGAAGAAATGTTACATGATATATCAAAATTACAAGACCAAGTGCAACAAATGTCAATCTCACAAAAGCTAACAGAAGCTAAGATAAATGGCGTGGAATCTAAGATAAAGGGCATGGAAGCTAAGATGGACGATTTGAAGATAGATTTGAAGACAGATTTGAAGAGAGACATGGAAGATTTGAAGACAGACATAGTAGATTTGAAGACAGATTTGACAAATTTTCTACAAGAAATACTTATTAATGGTGAAAAGGTAGTAAAGGAAACTCATGATGCGGACAAAAGAAATGTTAATCATGATTTCATAGACTCTAATGTGGGATCGAAGACCCACCATATTCCAAAAATCGATATGAGGAAGTTTGATGGCAGTGATCCCGCAACATGGATATTACAGATGGAGCAAGTTTTCGATCTCAATAATATGCAAAACACACAAAGGGTACATACTGCAACTTTATATTTGGAACCAAATTAGTTTGTATGGTATCAATGGATTTTCTATCGTAAACAAATTATCACTTGTGAAATTTTTACGAAAGAATTGATAGCACATTATGAGGATACAAAAAGCAACACTTTTTTCTAGCCAATTGATAAGTCTCAAACAAAGGGTTCAATAATGGAGCACATTGAGGAGTTCTAAAAATTGAACATCAGGGTAAAAAATATTCTATAGGAGCATAGGATTGATGTGCTCATAGGGACTTTAAAGGATAATATCCAACATGATGTTCGCCTTTGGGAACCTGATTCATTAGAGAAGGCATTCAGGTTAGCAAGAAAAATGGAAAGCAAAATATGGCAACCAGGAAGCATACCACTCACAACTATAAAGATGGAAGTGTGGTTGCCCCTAGTCTTCCACAACCTATAAGGTTGACACCACAACAATTGGAAGAAAAAAGAGCAAAAGGGCTTTGTTACAGTTGTGATAGCAAATACACTAAAGGTCATAAGTGTGCTGAGAAGAAATTATTCTACATAGATTGTGAAGAGGAAGAAGAAAGGAGCAAGAAAGGTCAAAAGAAGAGGATATACTCTAGGAACAAAGCCTAGATGAAGAACAAATGAATCCGACCATATCTTGTAATGCATTGGCGGGAATGACCACTCCTCAAACCAACAAGATAGAAGGACAAAACAAGAAGAAAAAGGAAATAGTGTTGATTGATTCTGGAAGTACCCACAATTTTATTCATTGTAAGGTAGAAAAAGAATTGAATTGCTTCTTATATCTAGCACTAGAATGTCAAGTGACGGTTGCAAATGGAGGAACAATAAATTTCTCTAGAAAGTGCCATAATATCAAGCTATCCATGGGAGAATATGTATTGACTAGTCCAATGCTTTCCATTCCAATGGGAGGTGCTGATGTTGTACTAAGAGTCTAATGGCTACAATCCTTGGGTACAATAGTTTTTATTTTTTCAAGATATTTTCATTAATTTCTATGGAAGGAAAGGAAGTTAAATTAAGGGGTATTGCAGGGAAAACGGGAAAGGTAATCAACTCTAACGGTATGACAAAGCTTCTAAAAAAGGAACAAAGAGGTGTAATTGCACAATTATGTTCGCTAGATGTTTCCACATTGCAATCATCTATTTCTCCAGATCTCCAAAAAGTCTTGAACAATCATTCCAAGGTATTTGAGACTCCCAAAGGTCTCCCCCCTATTCGTGATCATGATCATGCTATTCATTTGATTCCAGGAAGTGTTACTCCAAACATCAGTCCATACAAATATCCCTATGCCCAAAAGAGTGAAATTGAACGTATGGTTGCAGAAATGCTAGAGGCTGGTATAATTCAACCGAGTCAAAGTTCTTTCTCTGCTCCAGTAGTATTGGTGCACAAGAAGGATAGATCATAGCGCATGTGTCCAGATTATAGGGAGCTCAACAAGCTCACTATTAAAGATAAGTTTCTCGTTCCTGTCATTGATGAATTAGTGGATGAATTGAATGGATCAATTTACTTCACCAAGTTGGATATTCGTTAAGGATATCATCAAATCAGAATGAAGCCTAAATACATTTTGAAAACAACATTTAGAACTCATGACGGTCATT
>APFE031354662.1:152333-180844 GCA_000404065.3 Pinus taeda | reverse complement strand
CATTTTCATGGACTCCAGAAGCAACAAAGGCCTTCGAACATCTTAAAGAGGCAATTGCCAAGCACCGGTCTTAGCTACATCGGACTTCACAAAAACCTTTATTGTGGAATGTGATGCTTCAGGAAATGGAATTGGTGTTGTTTTAATGCAAGATGAAAGACCCATTGCTTTTGAAAGTCGTCCAATCAACGGAAAGTTTTTACACAAAGCCATTTATGAGAAGGAAATGTTGCTCCATGCACTTAAGAAATGGCGACACTACCTAATGGGAAGACACTTCAAGTAAAAATAGATCATGATAGCCTTAAATACTTTTTAGAACAAAGATTATCCTCTGAAGAGCAACAAAAGTGGGTCACAAAGATGTTGGGTTATGACTTTGAAATCATCTACAAAAAAGGGAAGCAAAATGTGGTGGCATATGCACTCTCAAGAAAGGATGAGGATGTGGAAGCATTGTTGTGCGCCATTTCTCTTATCCAACCAGATTGGATAAATGAAGCAAGGGAGGAATGGAAGAATGATGAAGAAGTGTGGGCACTTATTCGAAAGTTACAACAAGATTCCAGTACATCTAATACATTTAGCTGGCAAAATGATTTGCTATGGTACAAAGATCTCTTGTACCTCTGTAAGAATTCCCAACTCAAACAAAAGATTCTTATGGAATTGGACACTTCTTCCTTAGGAGGGCACTCAAGATTTTTAAAAACTTATCACAAGGTTAAGAAGGAATTTTTTGGCATGGCCTTAAATAAGATATTCAAAAGTTTGTGGTGGAATATTTAGTTTGCCAACAAAATAAAGTGGAAACAATTAAGACCCCGGGTCTATTACAACCTTTATCCATTCCAAGCCAACGTTGGGAGGAGGTTTCAATGGTGGTAGTTGATAGACTTACCAAGTATGCACACTTTTGTGCATTATCACATCCATTTAAAGCCAGTACAGTTTCTACTGCATTTATGGAAACAATTCAAAAGCTACATGGAAACGCAAAGATTATTGTAAGTGATAGAGATTCCATTTTCACTGGAAATTTTTGGACAAAATTATTTTCTTGTCTTGGTACTCAGTTAGCTCATAGTTCATCTTATCATCCTCAATCTGATGGGCAAACTGAGATAGTAACAAATGTTTGGAAGGATATCTTCGTTGCTTTGTATCTGATAAACAGACACAATGGGTCAAATGGTTGCCTCTGGCTGAATGGTGGTATAACACTTCCTTCCATACAACAACAAAAATGACCCCATTTATGGCACTTTATGGGTATCAGCCACCATCCATCACATCATATTTAAGAGAAAATTCTAAGGTTCAAGTAGTGGAACATCAACAACAAGTCCTCCAACTCTTAAAGGATAACCTTGTGTTGGCACAAAATAGAATGAAACAACAGGTAGATCAACATCGCAGCGAAAGAAGTTTTGATGTAGGTGATTGGGAATTCCTACGGCTACAACCATATAAGCAAATGTTCCTTAAGCAAGCTAAGAAGGATAATAAATTATCACCAAAGTATTATGGTCCGTACAAGGTGTTGCAAAAGATTGGTATTATGGCATACAAATTGGCGCTTCCTACAGCTTCTCGATTGCACCCAGTTTTACATGTTTCATGTTTAAATAAGGTTATAGGCAACAAGCTCCCAGTTCAAACAATATTGCCAGAACTTGACGAGGAGGGAAAATTATATTGGAACTGGAAGCAGTCACAGAAATAAGAACTCCACAGCTACGAAATCGATCACGGAGTATCTTATCAAGTGGAAGAACTTATCCGCTGAAGATTCCACATGGGAGGATGAGAATTTTATACAGAAGCATCCAGAACTACTCAAGCGTTGAAGACAACACTTTTTTGAAGGAGAGGGGCATGTTGGGTCCCTATAATACTAGTGATTACCCCATTATTATTGTAGTTGTATCCCTTATCAATATTGTTGTGCCCCTATTGTCCCCATATTGTTATTACTATGCCCCATAGAATCACTCTATTGTTATTTCTGTGGCTTTATATTATTATTGTTAGGTCGGCTGGGTTATATTATGATTCCTTAGACTCCTATATATAGAAAGGAGGTTTTGTCATTTGAATCATCCAAGAATTGTTCATTTATGTAATGTAAAGGAGGTTGCCCCCTCGAAAAGGCTAAATTCTAAGGCGTTGATCTATCTTTTCTATCTTTTTGTGAGCTGGTTTCATAACATGGTCACAATATGTTCTAGACATGAAGTGATCTGATGGTTCATTCTCTCCTCGGTATTACCGACACTTGATCCGTGGCTTAACACTCGATTG
Source organism: Pinus taeda (assembly GCA_000404065.3). Taxonomy (NCBI): domain Eukaryota; kingdom Viridiplantae; phylum Streptophyta; class Pinopsida; order Pinales; family Pinaceae; genus Pinus; species Pinus taeda. Next base: position 178,540 of record APFE031354662.1, on the reverse strand, counting down.
GTCCATGATCTGTATTTAAAGAGCATGGAAGGTCATTTGTAAGGGGACTGTTCATGAGAAAAACTTTTGTAAATTTTCTTTCTTTTACATTAATAAATTGCCTAAAGTGGCCGCGTTGGCTTAGGTCGTGGATTGTTTCCCTCTTTGAGGGTTTTAACCACGTCAAGAATAATGGTGTACCAATTTGCGATCTGTTTGTGAGCGGTGTCCTTTGGTGTTCTATCTAAGGAACTTACCCTGTAAATTCCTACATTTTCTAGCAGTGTATGGAGCTTAGTGGGTAGTGCCTCCGCAAACTTTGGAGGAAGGTTGTTGGGGGCTTGAAATACCCAAAAGTTGGGCATTTCAAGAGCTAATTTTCTAATTTGGAGAGGATTTATCAAAGCTGGAGTGGAGGATTATCATTAGCGGCATATTTCTCACAAAGGACATGCACAAGCTGCCAGAGAGCCACTCGCACCACTTGAATTTCTTTCTCATCACCTGGAATCAACCCACAACATTTCTATGTTTTTGTGGGTTTTAGGAGAGGAGTCTGGCGTTAAAGTTTCAACGCATTCCGAGCAGTATTCAGATTAGAATCTTCAGTTTTAATGGGCAGCCAACAACAGACTGTTTTGGGCAGCACACATTTCCTATTTTAGGCCACTTCCTCATTTGGGTCGGAGATATTTCACCTGGCTTTTGCATAGCTTGCATAGCAAGCTCAGGTTCTATCATTCCTACCTATTTTATGTACCCAGTTCCCATCATTAATAAAATGACTTAGTTTGTTCTGTTGGTCTACTTGGTGTTTTGATTTGTGTTCGTGGTTTTAATTTCTTTTGTTGTTCCTAGTTCATTGCTTGATATTTACTTTTAGATTCCACTTAGGAATATTACAATTTGGGCCCACCTCTCACCAACAACTCAGCCCTGGCCTTCCCCTCAAATAGCCTCTACGCCTTAGAAAATTCGGCCATGTGCCTTCTCCTCTAATAGCCTTTGCACCTTAGAAAATTCGGCACTGTTAAATCAGCCTCTCCAACAATTCAACCTCCTCCTTGCTTCAACAATTCAGCCCTGCAATCTCCAACAATTCAACCTCCTGGGAATTCTTCCAAATCAGCCTGCAATCTTCCTCCTTCACCTCACTTTATATGAGCCTCTTGCTCTAGAGCAATCACTCTTCCTCTTTGGAAAAAATCGCTTTCCCAAAAATGTAGTAGTTGCTCGCTCTCTAGTTCTTGTTGTGTCTTCACCTCTCCCTTAGGTTTCACTTATTATCTTCATCAAGCCCAAATCACTAACCCTAATCTCCCTTCTAGGAGATCTAGGATATCAATAGTTGAGATAATTTCTAAGTCACATGAATAATTTCATTATTTATCCTTAGAAATTGACTTAATAGTCCACAATAATTAATTGACTTTAATTATTGTATTTTTCCTAAGTTAGACTTAAGAAAGAAGATATAAATCACTCACTCCATCAAGCAAGCACCTAAAGAGGCAATAAATCATCTCCTACATGCTAAGACACCAAGCCTATGTAGAATACCTTCTGAAGCTACCACAAGCTTCAACACAACAAGGAAATTCACTATTAAGTTGACAGTGGTGTGGATCCCATTGTTGCCGAGTATCTAGTGCAGCCTAGCACTAGGGTGCTAGATATTGCAGTAACAATAACCATTCATGACAACCTTTCACCACATGACCCATCAATGTGTGTGTGTATCATCACATAGGTCGTTGTCAACTCATAATCTCACATACTACATATTCAATACATTATTCTAATCCTTATGGATTCTTTTATGTTATGCTATTTATTTTGGATATTCAGTTTATGAACCAAGTGGTTCATTTCATATTCAATAGATGAACTTTGCTCATTTCACCTTCACATACCTTGGCCTGGCCTCAAGGGAACTTTTTTTCTGGTACAGGCAATATGATATCAAGAGAAATGTTATCATTTAGGAAAATTCTAGCTATGTCGTTAAGTTGACTACCCTATCTAATAATGGAACTAGCCTTGACAACAGTATTCCATAGTCAGGGGATGAGATCTCTATAACACCTCAGGAGACTTCAGTATTGTTAGTGGAGAAGTACTATTGATATTTGGAAGAGAATGGGCCTAATTTGTTCTACCAAATGATAGTTGGGGATTTGATTCCTGTTGAAATTTCCAAGTCTGACATATTAGAAATCTCCACTGCATTATCTGGTTTATTTCACCTATTTGTTTATTCCTTAGCAATTTATTTATACATATAAATACTGAAAATAAACACAAATGTAGCCTTAACTCATACACAGATCAACAACTGAAATACTAGACAAACACACAAGGGACACCGTTATTTTTGGACAACACGTCCCCGGAAAAACCCAATGCAGGAAAATCGATGCAGCAAATCTGAGGGTTTTATTACTATGTAGATTTCTTGAGTACAACTAGGGTGTCGAACTGGCTCACCCAACAGAGATTTTTACACGGCAGTAATACCTCTTCTCAGCACTAGTCTGCCCCACGAAAATCCTTCTGGCACTTCTCCAAGGCTCTGCGTCAACCCTTCTAGCCTTTGGGTAGCCCCTGAACCCTCTACGTCAGCCTTTTGCCTCTCTATGTCAGCTCTCTAGCCTTTTGCATCACCCACGCAAGCCCCTCATCCTCTACGTAGTCTCTAGCTGCCTCCACATGGCTCCTGCTGCCTCTGCGTAGCTCTGTCTACCTCTGCGTCAGCCTCTTCAGTCACTGTGCTAACCCTCACACACTATCTCTGCCTCTCTGCTATGTACTCACTGCCCCTTGATGCAACAGATCACTTGTTTGACTTTTCTCAGCAAACCCGCTCCTGAAAATCAAACTGACTGATCAATCTTGGTCTGTCTCCAACTGACCCTCAAGCCTCCTCTTATACTTTTCCTGTTGAGTCTTCAATGGCCGAGATTAAGTCTCTAATCAACTGCTAAGATTAGATTTGGCTTGATCCATGTCATTTAGAACCTTCTCACCTAGTTTTATATTAAGATCCATTAATATTTTAATTTTACTAAGTTTAGACTTAGGAACCCCATTAAAAATATTAATTATTTTAATCTCTCTCTAACCGGGTGGAATTTCACCAAACCATTTATGGGTCTTGGAGATCTCATGTGACAAATCAACACTCCCTCTTAGCGAGGAATGTGCTCTAGTAATGTTCCACCACTGAACATCACACTGATCATTCTGCACTGGTACCTGTGTTGATGCTTGGCCTACTACCCAACATCCACTGCACTGCTACTTCGTGTATTGTTGCCCATGGCTTTGCCACTACCACTGCTACATCTGTAATGCAGCGCCCTCTCAACATGTTGCATCATGCTGCCCATAGCACTACCACTGCTAACTGCTGCACTACAACTCAGTTACCGAGAAGTAAGTAATCGATCTACCCAACTACTGACATCCTTGTCAGTCCGGAAGCCTCCTGATGCTGAAGCTTCCTCTGTTGCTATCATGTGCTCCCTCTACTGCCTCTACGTTGCTGCAAACACCTTTGTGCCTCTCGCACTGCTGCAACCTCCATTGTGCCTCTCGCACTACTACAAACACCTCTCTGCCTCTCGCACTGCTGCAACCCCCACTGCACTGCTACAAACCCCTGCACTCTACCACTACCTTGTTTCTTCATTGCATCTTGCTTCTACTGACATCTGTCATCCTGCTACTATCACTCAGGGCTCCCGTAGCCAGATATGAACCAAGAGTTTGCATACCTCAAGGATCTTGCCCCTCATGTTTTGTAGTCCTCTTGCCTACAGCTCAATATCACCCGACCTCTTCTCTAGAGGTGCATGAGCACTCATGGCACAGTCGTCATTAGTCTCGATTTCCTTCTCCGCCTTCGTCGGAGCTGCCTTGGAGTCAGAAGCCTCTCCCTTATTTTTCTTCTTGGGGCACTAGGATGCATAATGATCCAGCTCCCAACAATGGAAGCTCTTCACCTTGGAGATATCCTTCTTCTTTCTCTTCCCCTGTTGTCCCGCAGATGGAAGAGCTACATCCTTCTCCTCCTCTTTCTTGATTCAACCTCCCTTGTGTTGATTTCGGGTGGCATCGGATGTGCTCTAGCCACAAAAATAGGTGGAGAGGCTAAGGGACATGAGATCTCCAATACCCAAAAAGAGTTTGGGCAGATTCTAAACAGTTTGGGAGATATTAAAATAATTAATATTTTTAATGAAGTCCCTAAGTCTAAACTTAGGGAAAATAAAATATTAATGTGAATTAATATAAAATTGTGTTAGAATGGCCAAAAGTCATGGATCAAGCCAGATCTTTTCTTACTCGTTGATTAGGCACTTAATCTCGGTTGTTGATTTGTCAACGAGAAAAGTATAAGAGGAGGCTTGAGGGTCACTTGGAGAACACACTGAGGGAGACTAGTCAGTTCAATTTCTAGAGCAGGGTTAGCTGAGAAATTGAGCTAGTGGTCTAGTGAGCAGTCAGGAAGCAACAAATACGGAGCGGAGAGGAGGGATCAGCCACTGGAGATTAGTGCTGAGGCAGGAGAGGCAGACGCAGAGGCAGCTGAAGACTGCACAGTCACTAGTTGGGCCTATGTGGGTGATGCAGAGAGGCCCAGGGCTGACGCAGAGGGTTTGAGAGCCACGCAGACAGCCAAGCTGACATTGGTATTGGGAGAAGTGATGGAGAATTATTTCTCTCTGTGGGTAAGCCAGTTTGGCACCTTCTCGTGCTGAAGAATTGTTGAATAATAAAATCCTCCCTGGCTGCACTGGTTTTCTCACATTGGGTTTTTCTGAGGACTGTTGTCCAAAATATCTGTGTTAATGTGTTAATGCTTATGCATATGTTTGTTTATATATGTGATATCTGCAACAGTATTTATTTTAATGTTTCTTGAAGTAATTTCATAAATAACTTATTGTGGAATAAGTAGGAAAAATAAATCAGTTGCTGCAATGATAGAATTTTCACATGGTATCAGAGCAAGTAATTAGAGACAAAAAGGGAAAATCAATTATGGGTCGAGACCATGATGCAGAGGCATCCACGTCAAGGGACTCACACAGATTTTCAGAAGATTGCACAAGAGAAAGAGATTTCGATTTCTCTATGTTGGCTTCCAGGCTGGAAGAAGAAGTGGTGTGTATGACTAGTGTTGCATCATCAGAAGTATGGTATATAGACAATGGAGCTTCGTGGCATATGACGGGAATCAGGGAGTGTTTCTCAGAATATCAAGAAGAGATGATGAACTTTTAGATCACCATGGGGAACAAGGAAAAGTGTACTCCAGTAGGGAAGGGTACGATAGTTTTCCAAACAGAATCAGGAGAACGGTTCCGTGCTACAAATGTGCTGCATGTACCAGGATTGGGGATGAACTTACTTTCCGTGTCACAACTACAAGGCAAGGGCTATGACGTCTACTTCATCAAGGAGAAGGTATACGTCAAACACCCGAGCTGAAAAAAGAAAGTGCAGATCGGGATCAAAAGTAATCGGTTGTATAGATTGCAACTAGAATCACCAATGGCACTAATAGGTAGTCATGGATACAAGGACTTGAACGAACTATGGCACAGAAGAATGGGTCACTTGCACCATGGAGCTCTAAGAATTCTCAGGAGCACTATAACAAGAGTTCCGGATCTAAGTACAGAACGAAATGATGTATGCAGGGCATGTGCTCTAGGAAAGTATGCCAACACAACATTTCCTAGGAGCAAACACAGGGCCAAAAGTGTACTAGGATTGATACACTCTAATATCTGCGGACCTATCTCCGTTAAAGTTCTCAGTGGTGCCGAGGATTTCCTTACCTTCATTGATGACCACTCAAGGAAATCTTGGATCTATTTTCTGAAAACCAAGGATGTGGTTTTCTGTCAATTCGAGGAGTTCAAGGCTCTGGTGGAGAATCTGACTAGGAAGAAAATAAAAGTTTTGCGCTCAGATAATGGTGGAGAATCTGCCGATAAGGACTTCACTGATTTTTGGGCTAAGGAGGGCATCAGAAGAGAGTGGACAGCTCCATATAATCCGAGCAGAATGGGGTAGCAGAAAGAAAGAACATGACTATTGTAGAAGCGGCTAGGGCCATGATGTATGATCAGGATATGCCAAAATTCCTGTGGGCAAAATCATGCAACACAGCAGTCTATGTTCAGAACAGGACCCCTCATCGCGCAGTGGCCAATATTACTCCAAAGAAAGTCTTCACAGGGAAGACCCTTGAAGTCAGTCATTTCAGGATATTTGGGAGTCTAGCATATTGCCGCATACCCGAAGAAAAGAGGAAGAAGCTGGATCAGATTACAGAAAAGGGATATCTGGTAGGATATAGCGAGAACACTAAGGCATACAGAATCTATCTTCCAAGGAGCAAGAAGGTAGTAGTACAACGAGATGTAAAGTTCATGGAGGAAAGGGCTTTCAGAAGATCTCGCAAGATGCCTTCCAAGGAGCAGTCGAAAGAGGAGCCATTGGTTAAGCCTTTTCAACCATAAGAAGTAAAGAATTCTTCCTCAGGACAAGAAGATTCTCAAGATGAGGAGGAGGAGCAAACAGAAGCACCTACTGGCAAAGGAAGAACTAGCAGGGAACTTCGTCAGATTCTGCGAGATGCAGAGGACTTCATCAATGCACCAAGAAACAATAAGAGGGGGTGAAAACAACCAGATAGATATCAAGCATTAGTAGCTCAGGATGGAGAGCTTGCCAGTTTCAAGGAGGCAGCTCAACATCAGGTTTGGCTAGACGTGATGGTAGAGGACTACAACTCCATAATGGTAAACAATGTCTGGGAGGTGGTGCCAAGACCTCAAGACAAATCAGTGGTAGGTTCAAGATGGATCTACAAGATCAAATATGTTGCAGACAGCAGTATTGAGAAATACAAGGCCAGGTTTGTGGCTAAGGGGTATGCTCAAAAAGAAGGGATTGACTATGAGGAGACCTTCGCCCCAGTAGCTAGGTATACATCTACTAGGACCGTGATATCTCTTGCAGCCCAGATGGGATGGGAGATCCATTAGATGGATGTCAAAACAACATTTCTGAATGGGTTAATAGAAGAAGAGGTATACATTGAACAACCAAAGGGCTTTGAAACTCATGAGAAGAAGTCTCATGTATGCAGATTGAAGAAAGCCTTGTATGGGCTAAAACAGGCACCGAGAGCATGGTATGGTTGAATAGATGACTACTTGCAAAAGAAGGGGTTTGTCAAGAGTGACGCGGATCTCAATTTCTACTATCTGGCTGTAGAGAATGAGCCACTAATCTTAGTATTGTATGTGGATGATCTCTTTCTGACAAGATCATCCAAACTCATTGGGGACTGCAAGAAGAATCTAGCCACAAAATTTGATATGAAGGATTTGGGACGAATGCACTACTTCTTAGGGTTGCAAGTTTGGCAGCAGAAGGGAGAAATCTTCCCTGGGCAAGGGAGGTATGCTATAGAAATCTTGAAAAGATTCGGGATGGAAGACTGTAAACCTATGGCTACACCAATGATCACCAACTGGAAGAAGATTGATGCATCAGAAGACAAGGATGTTGATCCCACCCTATATAGGCAGCTCATAGGGTCCCTAATGTATTTGGTCAATACCAGGCCAGACATTTGCTACGCTGTCAACACCCTCAGTCAGTTCATGGTGGAACCAAAGAGGGCGCACTCGGCAGCAGCCAAACATGTTCTCAGGTATTTACAGGGAACAGTCGATTATGTACTCTTGTACACCAGGAGTAAGGATATCAGATTGAGTGGATTTACTGATGCAGATTGGGCAAGAAATTCAATGGATCGAAAAAGTACCTCTGGGTACTGTTTCAACATTGGATCAAGAATGACCTCCTGGTGCAGTAGGAAACAGAAGTCCGTAGCTCTGAGCTCATTTGAGACAGAATATATGGCGACAAGCACAGCTTTGTGTGAGGCCATATGGCTTAGAAAACTACTTGTGAACCTATTCAGAAGAAATATGGAGGCGACCAGGATCATGTGCGATAATCAGAGTTGCATCAAGCTCTCTGAGAATCCAGTGTTTCATGACAAGTCGAAGCATATTGATATCCATTGTCACTTTGTCAAGGACTGTGTCCAACGAGGAGTTGTCCAATTGAGCTACACTCCTACAGGAAAACAGGTGGCAGACATCCTCACCAAGGCCCTTGGAAAGACAAAGTTTGACTACTTCAGGGAAAAGATGTGGATGGTAAAGAACCCGTTTCAGTAGCAGAAATGGGAGTGATAATAGCAAGGACGGAGAGGGAGTTGCAGTGCGGATGCAGTGTTGGGAGAAAGGACCAGCAGCAGCACGAATGCAGAGGGAGTTATTATATAGATGCAGCAGTGGCAGTAGCAGAGCCATGGGCAGCAGTACAAGATGCAGTAGTGCAGAGGATGGTGGGCAGAGAGGCTTAGCATCAACACAGGGACTGATGCCGGATGATCAAGGTGATACTCAATGAGGAGTATTACTAGAGCACAGTCTTCACTAAGAGGGAATGTTGATTTGGGGTAGCATCAGATGTGCTCTAGCCACGAAAATTGGTGGAGAGGCTAAGGCACATGAGATCTCCAATACCCAAAAAGGGTTTGGCCATATCCTAAACAGTTTAGGAGATATTAAAATAATTAATATTTTTAATGAAGTCCCTAAGTCTAAACTTAGGGAAATAAAATATTAATGTGAATTCATATATAAAACTATGTTAGAATGGTCCAAAAGTCATGGATCAAGCCAGATCTTATCTTAGTCGTTGATTAGGGACTTAATCTCGGTCATTGATTTTTCAACGAGAAAAGTATAAGAGGAGGCTTGAGGATCACTTGGAGAACACACTAAGGGAGACTAGTAAGTTCAATTTCTGGACCGGGGTTAGCTGAGAAATTGAAACAGTGGTTTGGTGAGCAGTCAGGAGGCAGCAAGTACGGAGCAGAGAGGAGGGATCAGCCACTAGAGATCAGCGTTGAGGCAGGAGAGGTAGACGCGGAGGCAGTATAAAACTACACAATCACTAGTTGGGCCTGCGTGGGTGACGCAGAGAGGCCCAGGGCTGACGTAGAGGGTTTGAGAGCCACGAAGAGGTCAGTCAAGGTGATGTTGGGATTGGGAGAAGTGTTGGATAATTATTTCTCTCTGTGGGTAAGCCAATTTGGCACCCTCTTGTACTGAAGAATTGCTAAATAATAAAATCCTCCCTTGCTGCACCAATTTTCCCATATTGGGTTTTTCCGGGGACTGTTGTCCAAAATATCTGTGTCAATGTGTTAATGCTTGTGCATATATTTGTTTCTGTAGTACGGTGTGATATTTGTAGCAGTATTTATTTTAATGTTCATTGAAGTAATTTCATAAATAACTTATTGTGAAATAAGTAGGAAAAATAATCAGTTGCTATAGTGATAGAATTTTTACACCTTGTTGCTACTTTCCGCCTTGGTCAGTCGTCTGATCTCTTCTTGGCGAAGAGTTGCCCACATCTCTTCCCATCCTAGAAGAGTAGCTCTACCCAAAATGCCTTGGTCAAATGTCTCCCACTCCTTAGAGACTGCATTCAAGGCGGTCCTCACCATGAACTCCTGATCCGACATGGCCCCTATGGAGGTAAGTTGGTCCTGAATCTCTTGCGATCTGAGGAGGTATAGTTCTATCTACTCCCGCTTATGCATCTAATACAACCGCAATTGATTCTCTAATAGCATCTTCCGTTGCATGGAAGTGCCCTGATACAATGTCGTCAAAGTATCCCACCTCTCCTTTGTCATGTTATTTTAGGCAATATGTGGTACGACATGATCCTTGACCCCATCAAGGATTATGCACTTTCCCCTCGCCATTGCATCCTCATACTTCTCATTATCAGCTGGGTCGACTAGGATAGCCACAGTTATCAAGGCGAAGCCCTTGATGCAATGCCTATCTAGGACTGACTGGATCCTGGTCTTCCAGATGACAAAGTTGGAAGCCCTGTCCAACCTGTCCTGATCCCTCAGTCTGTTCACTGTCATCTCCGCTCTTCTTCTAGACTCACTCTGAGTCTCAACTTCCCTCCTGGAAGTTCTCTCCTAGACTCCCTCTGAGTCTCAATTTCCCTGTTGGAAATCTTCCCGCCAACTGTCGAACCGCTCCTCTTCAATCCTCTTTGCAACTACAACTTGGATCTAGATTTCCTGGCTAGAAATCCATCAAGGCAATGACTCCCTCTACCTTTGTTCTATCCCGTTAGGTACTGCTCTGGTCCGAGAGAAACAACACCCCACCAGTTTCACAATCACCATCTGCACACAACTCTCTAAGCCCCAGCAACTGAAGAAACTGGGCCTTCCAACTCTGTGCAATCCCGGCAAAGGATGAATTGCTCCTCTGGCCAACTGCGTCAAGCCTACATGACTGAGTAGGATGACGTGGCTATTCGTGAGCCTCTTTTGCCTCTCTATGCCTCTGCATTGGCCCTCTCTATGCCTCTGCGTTGGCCCTCTCTCTGGCTCGAAATGATGACACAGGCCCTCTGCATCACTCCTCTACTGCCTTCTGCTTAAGAGCAGCTCTGTCTCTCGGACAGCTACTACTGTTGCAAATTTTCGATATCTATTGGTGCCTTCAGTCCTCCTGTGATCTGCAATGCTTTGATACCATGTTGAAATTTCTAACCCTAACAAGTTAGAAATCCCTACTGCATTATCTGGTTTATTTCACCTACTTGTTTATTCCTTAACAAGTTATTTGTACATATAATACTGAAAATAAACACAAATGCAGCCTTAACTCATATACAGATCATCGACTAAAATGCTAGACAAACACACAAGGGACAACGTTATTTTTGGACAACACATGCCCAAAAAAACCCAATGCAGGAAAACTGGTGCAGCAGATCTGAGGGTTTTATTATTATGCAGATTTCTTGAGTACAACTAGGGTGCCGAACTGGTTGGCCCAACAGAGATTTTTATACAGCAGTAATACCTCTTCTCGAAGACAAATATTCAGCTTCTCGGAGACAAATATTCAACTTCTCGTCACTAGTCTGCCCCATTAAAATCCTTTCGGCGCTTCTCCAAGGCCTTGTGTTAGCCCTGCTAGCCTTTGCATAGCTCCTGAACCCTCTGCATCAGCCTTCTGCCTCTTTGCATCAGCATTCTGGCCTTCTGCGTCACCCACGCAGGCCCCTTAGCCTCTACGTAGTCTCTAGCTGCCTCTGCAAGGCTCCTGTTGCCTCTGCGTCAGCCTCTTCAGTCATTGCGCTGACCCTTGGGCACTATCTCTACCTCTCTGCTATGTACTCACTGCCCCTCGCTGCAACAGATCACTTGTTCGACTTTTCTCAGCAAACCTCGCTCCGGAAAATCGAACTGATTGATCAATCTTGGTGTGTCTCCAATTGACTCTCAAGCCTCCTCTTATGCTTTTCCTGTGAGTTTTCAACGGCCGAGATTGAGTCTCTAATCAACGGCTAAAATTAGATTTGGCTTGATCCATGTCATTTAGAACCTTTTCACCCAATTTTATATTAATACCCATTAATATTTTAATTTTTGTAAGTTTAAACTTAGGAACCCCATTAAAAATATTAATTATTTTAATATCTCTCTAACCGGGTGGAATTTCCCCGAACCATTTATGGCTCTTGGAGATCTCATGTGTTTTAGCCTCTCTACCAATTTTCATGGCTAGAGCACATCCGATGCTACCACAAATCAACAATTCATGGCCACAATGTAACCCATCGGGAGTTCTCAAGAGTCAAGCCCTAGATGGATTATCTTTTGAAGATATGGATTATTGTTTAATAGTCCCCTATGCACCTATATTACATTTACTAATGTTGTGGCTTAATAGTTGGAAAGGAGCACAGCCATGAAAACAGCCCTGGTTCAAAGCCCGGCAGGTGTAGAGCCCTTTTGTGTGTTTGAGGGAATGTGTTCTCCCAAAGTTGATTTCCCTCAATCATCCAATAGATTTAACACATTTCTAAGTTCTAACAAGCCAAATTGGTTCAAGTGGAGGCTAATACGATACATTTATCTTTAATATGTTCTTGCTAGGCTCTTCTTATTTACCAGTGGCAATTTTTGGATTGCCACAGTTGAGTCATTTATATGGGTTCTAGCTCAAAGAAAATCCATGCCCTATAACAGCTGCTTCGAGTCACCATTTTACACGTTATACTTTAAAAAAAATCAAATTGATATCAGGATCCCATCCTATAAATGATATTTGGAATTAATCAAACCTGGACTAAAAATCAACTAGTAACATGCTTATTTATGCTCAGATCATCAACGTGAATGATTCACTTTATATTAAAGCTAATATGGGGATTACTTGACACTTGTCTCCCTTAACTTCTGTCTTCCTGTAAACTAAAAGAACAATTGTACTTCAATAACATTCAGTGACCATCTACTCATTATCTCTATGTAGCATGAATTAAATAAACCTGCAAGAAAAGAAGATTGTATATTGTAATACCAATACTTTTTCTAGAAGCAAAACAGAAACAGAGATATAGTTTGCTTTTATCTATAGACGAGAAACTGCATGGAGTGCCTTGCTTGAAAAGCAGATTTTCATAAGACATGAAAAGCTGTAAACTTGTGTTTCCACACTGTGCATGACTCAAAACACATTAGATGAAGCTCATTTTACATATCTCAAGTGACCGAAGTTCAATAGCAAGATTTGCATAACAGAAGAAACAAATTTCAGCATTTTTTCCTTTCAGCCAACAAGGGGCGACCTCTTCTTAAACGTGTTTCAGTATTGGCATAGTGATCAATTTTATAATGATGTCTCAGAAGGCTACCTCGGGATACTCAATATGATTTTGCCTTGAAATGTCATTTGGCAATTGCAAAGAAAGCTCTTGGGATGCTAAGTGTGAAATTTCCTTTAACAGTACAGCCAATCTTGATGTATTGAGTGTTCTTTCAACTTTCACAACTTCAATAGCAGACTGTACCTACAAAAAGACAGAAAACATTTATTGCTGACATAAGCAAGAGAAAAATGTCAAGCATTAATCAATGATAATCGACATAGTACTGAGATACCTGAACAAGGTGCACCATGCAACAATTTTGAAATCAAGGACAAGTCTACGAGTGTCAATATTGGATTTATAAAGAAATTTGTTGAAAATGGTCTAGTCTTGAGATTTATTAATGTTACATGAACATTGAATGATCCCCAGAAAGATCTTTCATTGAAATGTGATTTATTTACTGTTAAAATAGTGTTAATGCATGATTCTTAAAAACACCATTAAACACATAGCATGAAGAACTGATAAGAAATTTGCAGCAAATTGAACAGCAAAACATGAAAAGAAAAGCGACACAAGAGATTGTTAACAGAGTTTGGCTATCTTCAAGCCTACATCTCCAGGCCCTGGTCTTCAACGGGGAGGCTTTTATATTAGAAACTTCAAAACCATAAATACATCAAAAGAATATTGCTTCAGATACAACCCTGCACCATCCAGATGCACTCTGCTCTGTTTCAGGATCCTATAGCAACTATCGGTTCTAAAAAAGGCTTCCCGGATCTCCCAGAAAGTGTCTTCAAAGTTCTCAGCTTCACTGCCTGCACCTGCTCAGAAACTCCTCTGCTGCATGAAATCTCAACTATCCTCTTCAAAAAGCCACGCTCACCTCTCATCCTCTGGCACATGGTGTAATGCTAATTTAAGAGTTTTTGAAACTCTATACATGGCAATTGGTTGCAATTTTGTTACAAATATAACATATAGTTCAAATTGCACCATATAAAACATTACATTTGGTTCTTTGTGCAATGAAAACTATGCACATAGGTATTGAAACTATACAAATATGGCATATATTAATAGCAACCATATAATACATTAAACTTCGACGCGTTTTGTATGGTTTCCAAACATAACATATAGTTATAACTTCCCCCGACGGTGATGCCACATTAGTTATTGGTCGCATGTGAATGGTGGTCATAGTGCCATAACCCTTTGTGGTCATGGTGGAGCGGAGGTTCCCATGGCACATTTGGTAACCGTTGCATGATAACTCCTGCGGTTTCAGAGCATGACATGTCGTTTGGATCATAAATTATGTTTAATACATAATTTCAATATTATATCCTTGGCAGCGTTAACATATGCCTATTATATGGTTTTCAACCATATTTAATGTGCCCACCATATATTATATACGTTCAACATAGGTTTTGACTTTCAAAATTCTGCTCCCATTCATTTGCACCACTACATGTTTAATATATACTTTAATATATGTTATGTGGCTTAATATATGTATGACTTTAATACCATAACATATGTTTTAATATAAGGTTTCTTTACACCACATGTTATATATTTCAAAACCATGTCTGTGCCATGAGACTTGATACCTTCACCATGTAAGGAAGACTTGCACCAAAACTGGAGTTGACTTTGACTTGTTGACTGCCATGTCAAACTATGGAGCTGCCACTTGGCCTGCAAGGCCTCATTTACTTGCTTACCCACAAACTTCAACGAGCTCTTTCTCTTTCATCCGGAGTCCAAATGCGTCTGTTCAAGTTGCGTTGGAATCATTTTTCCAACCTCTACGCGACGGTGTTGGTTTCTCTTGCATCCAACAACTTTGATTTTTTGGCCTTTTCTAGATCCTTGACCATCTATTGATCAATTGTGGATCATTAACAACTGATTTATTTTACTTGTTTATTTCCCAATAAGTTATTTATGAAAATCCTTCAGTAAACATTAAAATAAATTCTGCTCAGATATCACATCATAATACAGAAACAAACACATGCACAAGAATTAACACATCAACACAAATATTTTGGACAATTAGTCCCTAGAAAAACCCAATGTGGGAAAACCGGTGCAGCAAGGGAGGATTTTATTATTCAACAATTCTTCAGTATAACTGGGTGCCAAACTAGCTTACCCAACAAAGAGAAAATTCTTCAGCACTTCTACCAGTCTCAACATCACCCTGGTTGACCTCTGCATAGCTCCGAGACGCTCTGTGTCAGCCCCTGCCTCTTTGCGTCAGCACTAAGCCTCCCCACGTCACCCACACAAGCCCTCCAGTGACTACATAGTCTGTTGCCTCTGCGTCTGCCTCTCCAACCTCTGCGTTGTTCCCCTAGTGTTGTTCCCAACTCTTTGTTCCGTACTTGTTGCCTCTTGCTGCTCTCCAGACCACTAGTTCGAATTTCTCAGCTAACCCCGCTCTAGAAATCGAACTGACTGGTCTCCCTCATTGTGTTTTCCAACTAATCCTCTAGCTTCTTATACTTTTCCTGTTGGTCCTTCAACGGTCGAGATTAAATCTCTAATCAACATATAAGATTAGATTTGGCTTGATCCATGACTTTTGGAACCTTCTAACCCAGTTTTATATTAATACCCATTAATATTTTATTTTTCCTAAGTTTAAACGTAGGAACTCCATTAAAAATATTAATTATTTTAATATCTCCCAAACCGGTTAAAATCTACCCAAACCATTTCTGAGTTTTGGAGGTCTCATGTGCTTTAGCCTCTCTACCAATTTTCAAGGCTAAAGCACATCTGATACTACCCCAAATCAACACTCCCTCTTAGCAAGGACTATGCTCTAGTAATACTCCACACTGAGCATTACTCTGATCATACGACATCAGTACCTATGATGATGCTAAGCCTCCCTGCCCATCATCCTTTGCACTGTTGCATCTTGCACTGTTGCATCTTGCACTGTTGCCCATGGCTTTATCACTGCCACTGCTACATCTGTACTGCAGCTCCCTTTGCATCCATGTTGCTGCTAGTCCATCTTCCCAACACTGCATGTACACTGTAACTCCCTATGCATCCTTGTTGTTGCTGGTCCGTCTTCCCAACACTGCATCTGCACTGCAAACTCCTCATCATGTTGCATTGTGCTATTGCTGACTGCTACTGCACTGCAACATCATACCTATTTCTGCTACTGAAATGGATTCTTTATCATCCCCATCTTCTCCCTAAAATAATCAAACTTGGTTCTTCCATGGGCCTTGGTAAGGATGTCTGCCACTTGTTCCCCTGTAGGAGTGCAGCTCAACTGTACAGCTCATCGTTGGACACAGTGTCTGACAAAGTGACACCGGATATCAATATGCTTTGACCGATCATGAAACACTGGATTCTCAGAGAGCTTGATGCAACTTTGATTAACACACATGATCCTGGTCGCCTCCATATTTCTTTTGAATACATTCACAAGCAGTTTTCTAAGCCATATGGCCTCGCACGAAGTTGTGCTTGTGGCCATATATTCTTCCTCTGTTGAACTCAGAGCCGCGGATTTCTGTTTCCTACTGCACCAGAAGGTCATTCCTGATCCAATGTTAAAACAGTACCCAGAGGTACTTTTTCGATCCACTGAACTCCCTGCCCAATCTACATCAGTAAATCCACTTAATCTAATATCCTTACTCCTGGTGTACAAGAGTCCATAATCGACTATTCCCTATAAATATTTGAGAACATGTTTGGTTGTTGCCTAGTGCGTCCTCTTCGGCTCCACCATGAACTGATTAAGGGTGTTGACAGCTTAGCAAATGTCTGGCATGATATTGACCAGATACATCAAGGACCCTATGAGCTGCCTGTATAAGGTGGGATCAACATCCTTGTCTTCTGATGCATCAATCTTCTTCCAATTGGTGATCATTGGAGTAGCCATGGGTCTACAGTCCTCCATCCTGAATTTCTTCAAAATTTTTGTAGCATATCTCCCTTGCCCAAGGAAGATCTCCCTCTTTTGTTGCCAAACTTCCAAACCCAGGAAATAATGCATTCGTCCCAAACCCTTCATGTCGAATTTTGTGGCTAGATTCTTCTTGCAGTCCCTGATGAGCCTGGATGATCTTGTCAAGAAGAGATCATCCACACATAATACTAAGATTAGAGGCTCATTCTCTACAACCAGATAGTAGAAATATGGATCTGTGTCATTCTTGACAAATCCCATTTTCTTCAAGTAGCCATCGATTCGACCTTACCATGCTCTAGGTGCCTGTTTCAACCCATACAAGGCTTTCTTCAATCTGCATAGATGAGACTTCTTCTCATGTGTCTCAAAGCCCTCTGGTTGTTCAATGTGCACCTCTTCTTCTATCACTCTGTTCAGAAATGCCATTTTGACATCCATCTAATGGATCTCCCACCCCATCTATGCTGCAAGAGATATCACGGTTCTAATAGATGTATACCTAGCTACCGGGGTGAAGGTCTCTTCATAGTCAATTCCTTCCTTCTGAGCATACCCCTTAGCCACAAACTTGGCTCTGTATTTCTCAACACTATCATCTGTAGTGTATCTGATCTTGTAAATCCATCTCGAACCTACCACTGATCTGTCTTGAGGCCTTAGCACTACCTCCTAGACATCCTTTACCATTATGGAGTTGTACTCCTCTACCATCGCATCCAGCCAAACCTGATGTTGAGTTGCCTCCTGAAAGTTGGCAGGATCCCCATCCTGAGCTACTAATACCTGATATCTATCTGGCTGTTTTCGCTCCCTCTTATTGTTCCTTGGCGCACCAATGAAGTCTTGTCCATCTAGCAGAATCTGACGAAATTCCCTGCTCGTTCTTCCTCTGCCAGCACGTGCTTCTGTTTGCTCCTCCTCATCCTATGATTCTTCTTGACCCGAGGAAGAACTCTTTTCTTTCATTGGTTGAAAAGGTTTGACCAAGAGTTCCTCTTTTGACTGCTCCTCGGAAGGCATTTCTCGAGATTTTCTGAAAGCCCTGTCCTCCATGAACTTCACATCTCGTTGAACTACTACCTTCATGCTCCGTGGAAGATAGATTTTGTATGCCTTAGTGTTCTCGCTATGTCCCACTAGATATCTTTTCTCTGCAGTTTGATCTAGCTTCTTCCTCTTTTCTTCGGGTATGCGGCAATATGCTAAGCTCCCAAATATCCTGAAATGACTAACTTCAAGCATCTTCCCTGTGAAGACTTTCTTTGGAGTAATCTTGCCCAATGCCCGATGAGGAGTTCTATTCTGAACATAGACTGTTGTGTTGCATGCTTCTGCCCGCCGTAATTTTGGCATATCCTGATCATACATCATGGCCCTAGCTGCTTCTACAATAGTCTTGTTCTTTCTTTCTGCTACTCCATTCTGCTCTGCATTGTAAGGAGCTATCCACTCTCTTCTGATGCCCTCGTTAGCACAAAAATCAATGAATTCCTTATCAACATACTCTCCACCATTATTTGAGCGCAAAACTTTTATTTTCTTCCCAGTCAGATTCTCGACCAGAGCCTTGAACTCTTTGAATCAACAGAAAACCTAATCCTTGGTTTTCAGAAAATAAATCCAAGTTTTCCTTGTGTGGTCATCAATGAAGGTAAGGAAGTACTCAGCACCACTAAGAGCTTTAGTGGACATGGGTCCGCAGATATCTCAGTGTATCAATCCTTGTACACTCTTGGCCCTGTTTTTACTTCTAGGAAATGCTTCATTGGCATACTTTCCTAGAGCACATCCTCTGCATACATCATCTCATTCTGTACTAAGATCCGAAACTCCTATTACATTGCTCCTGAGATTTCTCAAAGCCCCATGGTTCAAATGTCCCATTCTTGTGTGCCATAGTTCGTTCAAACCCTTGTCTCCATGACTACCTATTAGTGCCATTGGTGATTCTAGTTGTAGTATGTACAACCTATTACTTTTGATCTCGAACTGCACTTTCTTTTTCCAACCCGAGTGTTTGACGTATACTTTCTCCTTGATGAAGAAAACGTCATAGCCTTTGCCTTGAAGTTGCAACATGGAAAGTAAGTTCATCCCCAATCCTAGTACATGCAACACATTGGTAGCACAGAACCGCTCTCCCGTTTCTGTTTCAAAAACTATGGTACCCCTCCCTACTAGTACATTTTGCCTTGTTCCCCCTGGTGATCTGGAAGTTCATCTTCTCCTCCCAATAATTTGAGAAATATTCCCAGATTCTCGTCATATGCCAAGAGGCCCCACCGTCTATATACCATGCCTCTAATGATGCAAAGCTAGTCACACAAGCCACTTCTTCCAACCTAGAAGCCAACATAGAGAAATCGAAATCACTTTCTCTTGTGCAATTTTCTGAAAATTTGTGCAAGTCTCCTGACGTAGATGCCTCTGCATCATGGTCTCGACTCGTAATTGATTTTCCCTTCCTACCCTTGATTATTTGCTCTGATACCATGTGAAAATTCTAGCACTGCAACAACTGATTTATTTTACCTACTTATTTCCCAATAAGTTATTTATGAATATCCTTAAGTAAACATTAAAATAAATTTGGTTGCAGATATCACATCATAATACAGAAACAAACACATGCACAAGAATTAACACATTGACACAAATATTTTGGACAATCAGTCCCCAGAAAAACCCAATGTGGGAAAACCGGTGCAACACGAGAGGATTTTATTATTCAACAATTCTTCAATACAACTGCGTGCCAAACTAGCTTACCCAACAGAAAGAAAATTCTTTAGCACTTCTCCCAGTCTCAGTGTCATCTTGGTTGACCTCTGCGTAGCTCCCAGACCCTCTGCGTCAGCCCCTACCTCTCTGCGTCACCCACGTAGACCCTCTAGTGACTGCGCAGTCTGTTGCCTCTACGTCTGCCTGAGAGGCTTTGCGTCTGCCTCTCCAACCTATGCATTGTTCCCTTAGTGTTGTTCCCGACTCTCTGTTCCGTACTTGCTACTTGTTGCTGCTCTCCAGACCACTAGTTCGAATTTCTCAACTAACCTCGCTCCAGAAATCGAACTGACTAGTCTCCCTTAGTGTGTTCTCCAACTGACCCTCAAGCCTCTTCTTATACTTTTCTTGTTGATCCTTCAACGGCCAAGATTAAATCTCTAATCAACGGCTAAGATTAGATTTGGCTTGATCCATGACTTTTGGAACCTTCTAACCCAATTTTATATTAATACCCATTAATATTTTATTTTTCCTAAGTTTCAACTTAGGACCTCATTTAAATATTAATTATTTTAATATCTCCCAAACCGGTTAGAATCTGCCCAAACCATTTATGGGTCTTGGAGATCTCATGTGCTTTAGCCTCTCTACCAATTTTCAAGGCTAGAGCACATCCACTGCTACCCCAAATCAACACATTGAATATTGCCTTAAGTGGCTCAGGGGAACATTAACTCCTAATGCCTAGACTTCTTGAATATTTAAAGAGGCGTCAATTTTTTCCCTCTCTCTCTTCCTCTTTTTTCTCTATGTAGCCTAAACTCCATTGTTTGAATATTAATCTCAAAAATCAAAGATGGGATTCATATTATTCTAAGATATATTAACCTAACACATGGAGTAGAGTTTCCCTTGGGCCAGTTACGAGTGTACTCTCAACTTCTTAAACACTAATATAGAGGTATGTTAAAATTGGCAACTAGGGCCAAACTCCACATCGGTCATCTTATTCATAACAGTTAGTATTTTTCTTGAATTCCTCTCTCTGAGAGTTGTAAAATTGATCTAAAGATCATCTGATTCCGACACGTACAAATAAAGATATGAATTTATTTATATTATGGACAAATTGTCAAGGTCGGCCAGCAAGCAAAACAAGCATTCAAACCCCCAACTCATCCTCAACGTTGCATATAAAAGGAGACCTCGAGTCATTTTCATCATCATCTCATCTCACATCTCTCTCTCTCTCCTCTTGTGATAGGGTACGCATATCTAGGTAGCTTTCTCTCACACGTGCGAAGGAAGAAGGATGAATTTTTGTTTGACTGCGTTGACTTGTTTTGACTTCAGTTTGGATGAGGTATCTCTGTCCTAGCAGGCCACAAATCTGGGCAGTAAAATCGAGGCAATCTGACCTCTCCTTTGACCAGCGTTGACTGTCCTAGGCCTGGCCGCAGAGTTGACTTTCATTGACCAGTTTTGACTGGACTTTTTCGGACTATTTTGGGCTGATTAGACTTACTGTTGGAGGCAGAGTTAACTGGGTTTGACTGAGTTGAATAAAGGAAGAATTCTGCCCTATTTGACCAACGTTGACTTTTCTGGTAAAGGCTTTTTGCTGTTGTCATAAATTATTAGATTTGTAAATTGTACTATCTCTCTCTCTATTGAACTATTGAAGAATATAAGAGGAATTGATCAAGGGTTTCCCCCCATTGGGGTTTGTCCCTGGCTGGTGCCACATCTTGTGTCCTCTTGTGTTGGCTTGTCTTCTACTATTTATTTTTATGTTCTATCTGCATTTTACTATCATGTTGATGTGATTGCTAAACTGGATATTAATATTGGGCTAATAAAGAAATTGAAGTAAAATTGCTCTTAAGCATAGAACATACCATTGTTACCTAAAATTAACAAGGTAGAACTAGTACAACCTTATGATGACAACTGTCAATGGTAGATTAATGCCTCGTGATAATGCAATTGATCAAAATTAACAAAACATAAGAATATATGTTGGCATACCTTCATAAAAAAAAAAAATTAGTATTGAGCCTTCCTAATTTTCTTCAGTGATCCCAAATAAAAGGTAGAATGCTTAACATAGAAATGATGCAATGATCTTGCCACATCACATAGGTCACATAAAGGAAGAAAATTGAGTCAGCTGATAAAGTAAGCAAGGATAATTGTATTAAAGTGTGATATTCCTACTTAGTGTTTCACTAAGGGAATATCGAATTTTGCTCAATTTTGGCGCATTGCATTGTTTCACTTAGGAAAAGTGGGCCTAGGGGACCCACACTTGATTTTTGGCATGACGAGCACCCCAACTATAGTGTTCAAGGAAAGAATGTGGCATTGGTAGAATGTGGGGGCCACCACAAAGGGATTTTCGGCCCACATGGAGAGTACACTCTCACTGGTGCAGAAAAGGTGAGGGAAAGTCGATGTGGGCCCACATGGGCAGCCTTGGAGGCAAGTCAATAAAAGAAAGGAGGGGCTCTCATTTTTGTTATCATCTATCATTTTCAGAATATGTCTTTGACAAGAGCACGTGTGAGTAATGAACCAAGTCTACGTGTGTTGTTCAACACACCAGGTGTTTCTCAGCGGAAATCCCAGCCCTTGCTTCAGTGGACTTCGAGTGCCAGCCCCAGGAGGGAGCTCTTCTTCAGCCTAATTTGTACAAGCAAAAGGAAATCAATCTACAGCAGCAGGGAGAGCCACAACAGCGCAGGGATTGCACAGTCACTGTTAGAGGCACTCTAGGAGTTTGTGGAGTTAGGGGAGTTTGAGGAGGAAATTTGATTGGAAGGCTTGGGAAGCCTTCTAACAGGGTTTGCAGGCATGTTGGGGGCATTCAACAGCAGAATTCTCAGGAGGGTCAAATTACCCAGCAGGAGAGTTAGCCAAGCCCAAGGGGGTCGAAATTTCGAGGTCAAGCTTTGGCCAAACCCTTTGTGAATTATTTTGGGTTTCTTGAGTAGAAGCCAAAATTAATATCCCATAATTTTCTGAGCAGTAGAGAGGGCTCTAGCAGTAGACCATTTCAGGCAGTAGCACCATTTCTAGCGAATTACAGCACAGCACTTCGGCCGAATTGACAAAGCTTGGAGGAGGGTGACTTAGGGATCATTGTGAGCTTTTGCTAGCTTTCTAAGAGCAAGCACAGGTTCACTCATTCCAGCGCCTTGATTGTACACCTCTTTCCATTAATAAAATGAGTATACAACATTGTTTTGGACGCAGTTTCATGGTCTGATTGTTTGTTCTGGTTTTATGATGTGGTTGTCTATTTTGCTTTGAATATTTACTGTTAATTTTCCCTTAGGGATATTACAGTGGTATCAGAGCTCATAGACTTGGCACAGCCTGTGAGAGCAGCGCAATATATGACACCAAAGGATAGGCAAAACGTAACAAATCGGAGGCAGAGGTACAGGAGCAAAGAACGACAGTTGGAGACCCATGAGATTATTATTGTGCCCCCACACCCACTGGGAGCACCACAGGTTTATTGTTTGGAGAACAAGGGGCCAACCCTTTATCCATCACTTTGAGGGTACTATTCTTCATTATGGCACCTATGGACCTCATCAGGTTTCTTGGAAGGCCCTACAACATGTATTATTTATCATTTGACCTCTTAAGAGGATTATTATTTCATTTGTGAGCTAGTTTGATGAGCTTGTCACCAAATGTTAGGTTATTAGCACATTATTTTACTTTTCGAGCTAATGTATGCCTAATAGGTTATTTCGAACTCATAATTAGTGTATAAATACAAGTGAAATGAGTTCATTTTCTTATCATCACTTTGGATTGGATCTCTTTTCTCTCTAGAAAATTTTGCACTTTTTCTGGGATGAAGAATTGGAGCATAGATGAATTTTGATGTTTAGATTGGAGTATTTTATCTCGGAGTTTCTTTATTGTCAAATTGTTGATGGTTGGATATGTTCTATTACATGTAAGTACACACTTTTAATGTTATTCTTGTTTTACTTTTGTCATATGCATTGAATGGGATTTTTGCTATAATAGGGCTAATTGTTGCATTATATAATTGCAAATTTGTGGAATTATTGTTTATATATAGCATCTCTCAATGTTTGGACCATGTATGTGAATGAAATCTCCTAGGGATAATTCCATCAGGGAATTTATGTCGAGAAGCCATCTCCTTGGCCAAGCGAAGTATAAAAGTTTTGAAGTCTCTTCCTCTTACCCTAAAGGTTGAGCAAAGAAGTCCTTAAGGCCTCCTTGATCGAAATACAAGGTCCCTTCTCATCATATCCTAGACTCCATTCTCCCCAAGGATTAACGCACTAATCCTCCAATAGGTGGTCACTCAACGAATACTCTTTTTCACCTTTCCCTCTCTCTTCTAGGTCTAGCCAAGTTGGGTCACCTAGGGCATCATTTTCCGACAAAATAGCCCAAAAAAAAGTTCAATCTCCTAGCCTCCCCTGTGTTGGTGTGTCCTGAAGGCGTCCTCCAATTTTGAAGCTATTCCGACAATGGAGTTGTGAGATAACCCAAGCCCTAGCTCCGAGACCAAATTTGCCCTAGTGGTCCCAAGGCTAGTGCCTCATAGGATTAATTTGACACCTTCAAGTGAAAATTCTTTCTTTCATCTTTTCCCCCTCCTTTTCTAGGTTAAGAACATTGTTGGTTGCTAAATTCTTCCCCTTAGCCTAGGTTGGGTCCACTTAGTCCCGTGTGGTCCCACACTTTTGAAAAGTCAAATCTTCAAGAACCATTCACGAAGTCAGGTCTGTTGACTACTGGAGTAGCACCTGATGATTATGTGAAGACTCCATGCCCAAGGATGATCCAGAGGACACTTGTACCATCAGATGTCATCAATCAACAGAGTTTTTTAACTCTCCTTCTATCTTCTCATCATCTTTCTTCTTTGTACCCAGATTCCACACCCTGCGGGGAATTGTAATAAGTGATGCTAGTATGATGTTTCTTGAATTTGTAACAGGCCTAGGATGTGGGACTCGATCAGCAAACGAGTACACCTTGGAGTGTTTTTTTTATCCGGTTAATTATCCCTTCTTTTTCAGAGGCGGATAATTCTCTGGATTTTTTCACTCATTTTTACCCCAAAGCCGAGGTGACGGTTTGAAGATTGAGCCCCTGACACATCTTAGTGTCTAGGGTCGATGTATATTACCATACTAGATCACACGAAAAGTTTCGTGGAATTTGGCTAGGTCTAAGTAGGATTTTTTAATAGTTAAAAAATTCCCGCAAAACGGGATTTTTTAATTATTTTTTATGTAAAGGCATAAATAAGTGGCCTTAGGAGATGTCTGGGGCGTATGACCACTCGAAATTCATCCTCAGAGGCCCAACATTCTCCTAGAGCCTACCTTGGGGGTCAAAAAATGACTCAGAGTCCCTCAAAAGCCAATTTCCTAATATCAGTGGCAAAAAAAAAAAAAATTCAATAATTGGAAAAATTTATAATTTTTTCCAAAAGTCAAAATAAGTTACAAATTTGCATGGAAAGTAAGTGGCAGTTTAGATGATGATTGGGCATCCTGAGGCCCACCAATCCAAGTGGCAAGTGAGCCAACTCAACTAAGGAAACACGTTGGCAGCCCACTCAGCATAATACGTTGAGTCCATACACAACATAGTTACGTGGGCAGTCATATGGTATACGCATAACAAATCAACAAAAAGCACTCAGCAATTACACGCTGGCAGATTGTCCACTTCAGGAGTTTACGTACAACAGTTTACGTACGGCAGTTTAACCCAAGTTCTGGCACAATTCACGTGGGCAGCAAAGTTTAACGCAGGTCAGCCAGTCACGTGGGCAGCAGTGTTACGTTGAAGGGCAGTTGTTTAACGTGGGCAGCCAAAAGGAATGTACGCAGTTTGCAACAGCAGTTCTGGCACAGTTCACGTTGGTAGCTCAGCATATTACACAGGCAGTTAGAACAGCAAGTACGTGGGCAGTCAACAGTCATACAGCAAGTACGTGGGCAGTCAACAGTCATACAGCAAGTACGTGAGGCAACCGAGCTCAGCATCAAAGGCAGCCAATACACGCATAGTTAACAAAGTTCTAACAGCTGTTACATTGGCATTCTACAGCAGTTCGTTGGCAGCCAACAGCCAATAACTCAACCACTTGGAATTTGACTTGAAGCATTGAGATCTTCACCATTGTGCCACTTGTCATTGAAATTTTCCTCGGGATCATCTCCCATTTTCTTATTTATATGAGCCTTGGGCTCTTATTGTAATATGATAGAACGAGCTATTGGGCTGGCAGAGACTCTGCCGGATTTTGTACTCAGCTTTCACATATATAAATAAAAGTCTTTGGGGTTACTGGCTTCTTTTGTGGCGCATGCTTTGGTACATGAGGTATACCTGTGTCGTTTGATGTTATCATTCATTTGATTTTACATTTGCTATCTAGTTGTTTTTATTTGTGCATTTGCCTGAAGGCATTATTGTCTAGGGAGGAGAGATTTGCAGCTATCTCAAATCTCCTCTGGGCTTGGTATATTTTGTGCTCTCGTTGTAGCTTGTCATTGTCGGCTGAATGACAAGCTCAACTTGGTCTCTATATGCCAAGTCTCTTTTGCACTAACAATTGGTTTGCAAGCATTTTTGTGTTTTCAAGGGATAGGTTGCCAGCGCTATTGGAGTGTGAGGACTTCTTCGGTTGGAACAGTCACCTCCAAGGGTATCA